>JAZKJV010004900.1:0-279216 GCA_037367405.1 Ottelia alismoides | reverse complement strand
ATCTACTAACGTTTTCATGTTTTGACTTTTTCCTAATTTTGCCTCTAACTATTTCTTTTATATTTTTCATTTTGATTTTCTATTTTTGAATATTCTGGTGCAGCCACATGGCGCTATTTGGAGCCGTCACGTGGACACACCTTCTTCCGCCACCCGACCCCTCCTGGCCGTCTGATCTTCTTCTCTGCCTTTCTCTCAACTTCCTGATTCTCCCTTCATCCAACGCCTCTTAATCCTCCATGTCACCTGTCTTTCTTTCACCATCAAATCAGCCCTACAATCTAATCACTACCATTCACTCGTGCTTCGTTTCCATCCGTCTGATCAACTCAATGATCATATCCACACCGCTACTCCACACCATTATCCTAGCCATCAGATCGCTAGATCCAATGGTTGGGAGGTCATCCCCTACCTTCTTAACCCCCCCTTCCCAACCGTTTCACCTCGCATCCGAGCCACCCCCTTCCTATTTTGCAAGGCATCTCCGGCCACCTCTCCCTCTCCAACGCCTCCCCCACGTAGCCCTATCTCCTGCCATTCTCTGCACCCTTCGCTACCCTCACCATCACTCCTCCATCAACCCAACAACCCTTCGAAACCACCCAACCCACCACGTAACACCCAGTCCATCCTTCCTATAAAGCGACCTCCTTTGCCACCATCTTCATCGTCCACTATTCACATGCCTACAACTTAGCTGCCATTCCCTCCTTGTGACAGAAGGAGGCAAATTCTACCAGCGATGATAGTTGTTTACCAAGGTGTCGACCTATGGTGACCCACCGTGTCGCTCCGCCTTTCCGCCGATGGCCAAGCTCCCTGGACTGGTCGTCCAGGTTGAGCAATGATCGGAGGGTCGATTCAACCCTTAGCATAGACTACTTCCTTCGTCCAAATCCATCTCCGATCAGGTAAAGCTATATCATCTATATATCTTAATTTCTTTGAATTATTCCAATCTCCACAGCATCAATCATCGTTCCATCAACCATCCTAATATCTCCACCATCCTTCATACATCCACGTCGGCCCCTCCCCCCTTCCCTAGAGCCATCCCCGCTCTGACCCATCTCCTCCTCCACTTCACCGGAGAGGGAGCTCCAGAGCCACCACTCCCATCACCCACGCGATCCCCACTCACCTCACTCACTCACGCACATTCACTAAGGCACGCTTCAGCTATAAACTAACTCTGAAAGATCTTGATTCGCCGGAGTCTGCACCGGAGTCCCTTCAAGCGATTCTCCTCCGACGAAGCTTCATCGACCTTTACCTCCGACCATCCATGGAACCTCGTCGCACCTCTAGGTTTCTCGCTAGGACCTTATCTATCTTCCTCGAACCTCAGGTGTATCCTCGGAGCACGGAGGAGCCACAGGAGGTCCACCGGAGCACAGCCTCTTCCGTTGTGCCACAGCGGAAGCACGAAGGAGCAGTAACCGTCCGATCATCCAGATCGAACGGTCCTGATGACGCCACATGGAAGTCCGAGCCATATGCCTAGCCTCCAGGCTTTGATCCTCCAAGCCTAATCCTGAGCCACTACAGAATGCCACGTGGCCCGGGCCACTCAAGCCTCCCGAGCCTGGTCTCCTCATGTGCCTAGCACGCGAGGGCTTAGGTAATTTACATGAAGATCCTTGTAACTATTGATAATTGTATATTAGTCCCCAGATGTGTGCTTCCCGTGCGCACCTGAGTATTTTATAGGGATGCCCAGCCGGTTTCTGACAATTGCAAAAAGGTCCCTGTGCACAATGAGAAAATTGTAGAGGACCCTGCCGATTTTAGCTTATTACAAATAGGTCCCTCCTGGGACCTATTTATAACTATTTATCATTTATTTCCCGCATTTTATTTATATTTATTCCCTTGCATTGTTTTACTCATAACTTGAGCATCATATGTCCAATTTGCATGATTTTAGTGTCATTTTGATCCTTGTTTCATCATCTACTTCATGGCATATTTAATTTTCTTATCTGACACCATTTTAAATGAAGAGAAAATTTATGTTAGATGAGTTTTTTCTACCTATCTTCATCCTGAATAGTTGACTGCTCGTATTTTTATGCTCAATTCGACTTTGAATTCATATTTTTAATCTATTTATCAATTTAAGTGATATCTTTAGGGCATATTTTTAATAAACAGTTGTGTACATCATCCTTGCATTTAACCTTGCATATTTTCATACACATTCCTACATATGCATTGAAAAAAAACTAAAAAATGCATGCATTATTTAAGTGTATTATAAATTGCATGAAGACCTTAGAATTGATAATTTATTTTGCACATGCTCTTAATTGATCAAAATTTGGTAAAGAAATAGAGTATCTCGTGTCTCTGTGTCCGACTTGGTAGACTTGCCAAATATAAATATTCCACAACATTTAAAGATTGTGGTTTTTGATCGACCGATTTTCGCTTCCTATACTACAATTATCAATTCTTAACAGGCAACTTTCGTGTTCATCAATTATCATCACCTCCTCCTGGATATCCTCCTCTCTCTTCTGACCTTTACCTCAGGTCATTCAACATTTCCTAAAGGACGACTGATGAATCTCGAATTCATCACTCTAAATCTCATTTATCAAGCTCAAATCCCTCAAAATCAACAGCATTTCTGCAACTATTCTGCATAATTAGCATTCATGCATGTTTTCATAAGAATTACATTTTAGCACTAATTTCTGCACAAAATAAGGAGCCAAAAATCCAAGGCAAAAGTGACCTATAAATAGCCTAACTTCCCAGATTTTTAACTCATTCATGCTAACTCCGAATGACCCAAAACTACCTACACTGTGTACATATCACTAACAAGAATAAATGGAAAATACAAAAAAATAATTAACCCAAATAAGTGAACCAAAAACCCAAACCCTAGTTTCAGGATTTCCTGACTAAAACCCTCATATCTTCCTCATCAAGTGTCTGTTTTATTCCTACTCACTTTTGAACTAATATATATTAAATTACCTTCAAAACGAGACCAAGTTCAAGTGAATCGGAGCTCATATGTGAAAGTTGGGTTTTTGGCCTCTTTTGTACATTGTGTATTTTAGCGGTTTTTGACCTAATATTTTATGTATGTATTTAACCTACTAATAAAAATTCAAAAAATAGATTAATGTGTAATTTTATCTATGAATTTACCATATTTTTTCCGTATTTTATCTGGTTTAAAAATGACATAAAATTTATAAAACCCAAAAATCAAGGTATTCTATGTACATGGGATACCCCAAAAATATCACTTTGTGCATTTGATCGATTTTGGTTTTGATGTCTTCATGAAAGTTGTAGATCTCATCGAGACAAGCAATTTTTGTGAAGAAACATTTTCAATCTGAGGTCATTTTCTATTTGTTTTGGATTTTACAAAGGTTTTATCTTCGGAATTTTCTGTTGCAGACACGTGGTAGCACCTGGTGCCGCCACGTGTCAGTCATTTTTGGGCTTATTTTTATTCATTTTTATTTTCAAAAATAATAATAAAAATAAAAATAAATAAATAAATTATTAAAACAACGCACGTGTGTCGCACGTGCCTCCCAGGCACGTGCTCCGCACGTGCTCCGCACGTGCCCGCCCCTTTGTCCCAAGGCTGCCACGTGGCCACAGAAGGGTCGTCCGATCTCCGCTGATCGGACGGCCCTTGTGCATCGTCCTCCTCCCACTCTCCCTTCCCAATCGAGCGCCGCCCCTCTCGCGATTATCTCCGCCACGAATCTCGGCCAATCCCCCACCACTGCCACCTCTGATTCGCATCTCCCCCAATCCTTCAATCTCTGATACCCTATACCTAATCGAATCGACGTCGATATCCTTCCATCTCCTGCTGACCACCCCTTAACATTATTTAACCTCCGTCGACCCCAACGACTTCCCTTCCGCCGATTACACATCTACCGCAGGTACGCGGCGGTGACAGCGCCATCGTGCCCTCTTCATCAACGAGATCCGAGGATCTCCGGTCCTCGTCGCGGCGGTGACGACCTCGCCCATGCTACCTCAGCTCTGTTCATAGCCCTATCGAGCCACTGCCAACATTTATATCCAACGATCTGATCTTCATCACCGACCTGCTCCACCTTCCTCGGCGATTCGTCATCAATACTGCCTTCTAGGCCTCCGCCTTGGCCCACGACTTTGACCAACTATGACATCGAGCTTCGTCAACGACACCTCCATCAATTTCACAAATGCCAACGACCACTGCAGAAGCCCTCCACCGCCGCAAATGCCTGCACCACCAAAAGCCCTCAACCGTCGCAGAAGAGCCCCCACCATCACAGTTCTCCGCCAGCGGTCGAGCCTTGGACCCGAGCCCCCCACACGTGCTTCGCACGTGCGTGGGGGAACATCCCACAGCATCTCAGGGTCACGTGTGCTGCACGTGACCCTCTGGGTAATCTAGAGAGCCCCCCTCGGCGAAACTCCATATTACACACCAGTCCTTCTACCCAAAGGTCACATGCGACGCACGTGACTCTCTGGTCATTTTGCAAGAAAACCCCCAAGGGTTTAGGTAATTACGCATATACCCCCCACTGCATTTTTATATTTATTTTATTTATTGTAATTGCAGTTATACCCATGTGTTCTCCCTCTATTTTGAACCTCTTTTCTACATCATTTTATTTATCCAAAAATAACATTGTGTTCCACAGTTAATTCTCTACAGTTTGACATATTGTGGACATTTTTGTGATCATTGGTTAATTAATAATTAATTGTTTTGTGGAAATTTGCATAGTTTTTCCAATTTGAGCTCTGAAATTTATATCTGATTAATCGTTGCTCTAAAAATCTCCGAAAATCATATATTGTAGAGTTAATTGTGCTTGACAGCGTGCCCAAAATTAATTGCATTTGCATGCATAGTTGGCCCTGTAAAAATCATTTTGCATATTTCAGTATTTGATTTTTAATTTGTATTAGATCTCACATTTTCGAGGTTTAGGATTTTTCTGAGATAAATCACCTAGTGAAAGATCTTAGATAATTTTATTCCTTGAAAATAATTAGGTTTAATATTTATTATAATTAAATATTGAAATTCATTCTGTTTGCATTTAAAAATTCATAAAAAAATTCATATTGCATCCAAAAATTCCAAAACAATTACATGGCATTCATTCCATCATACTTTGCATATTGGCCAAGTTTCATATTTTTCGGACATCGTATTATTGAAGTTTACATTTTAGTCCCTAAAATAGGCCAAAACTGCATTTTGCATCTCTTAATACATTGAAAATTAAAAAAAAGACCGCCTCGAAAGCCACAAACGAATTTTAATAGACATGACTCTAGGTTGTTCCTTTACCTCCTTGAGTTCGACCTTGGACTTGCCCAAATAAAATAAACATAAATCCGCATTGATTAAAATTGACGAATATTTTGTGTGGTTATTTTCTTGACCGATTCCGATTGCCGCCTACAACGCACGACAAATCATTTTAACACAAACGACAAATATACATCTTTAACAAGCACATTTTCGGACTCGTCAGATGACGTCGTTGCCGGGGAGGCAAACGGCTTAGATTTTTGTATTGAAAAATTTCATTCGGTTTTCTGTATTCGGGTAGTCTGACCCCCGAATTTTTCATTGTAAATTCCATATTTTTTTCCTCCATTTATTTTCAACATTTATTTTTTATTGAGTCACTCTCTTACACTATCTCTCTTATTTTTCTTGCGAGGTACTCGGCATATGTGGAGCGGTTTTTCAAGAACCGACACAACTTCATCGACTTCCGCAAAAGTAGTAATTAAAATTAAGATCGAGTTGAGTTGTGAGAGAGCGTAGAGTCTACGATTTATTTTTCTGAACTTTAATTTCTGTGATTAATTGTACATTTACAGTGGTGTCCGTTTGGACTCTCGTGTGTGTAAAAAAACCTCTAACTTTATTCTGTGGTGTGTCATGGCATGTTTCACTCTCCGGTGAGGGTGGGGCCCGACTTGAGTGGCGATTAGGGTAGACCTGCACCTACGGCTCTCAAGAGCATTTTAATTTTTGATTGTGCTCGTAGGATTAAGCCACACTTCACATTAACTGATACGTACATAGATCGTTCAATTTAGCCAAAAATTTAACTCAATTCTTCCCCGCTAATAGAACTTTCTGCTTAGGTACGGTTTTTCATTGGCTTGCATTCATTTAGAATAATTTTTTAATTTCTGTCTAGCATCCCACATGGAGATTGTGAGGATTCACTTTAAGTCTTCTAACTGAGCATACATTATTGTTTCCACGTGCATCGGCTTTTCTCGAATTTCTCCCTCCTGTGTTGCCACATAATTTTAAAAGGAAATCGGGACTCGACGGTAGACGTATATTTGTGCTCATTTAATTCTTCAGTGATCGTCTAATCAAAATTCGGACTGCTAAATATAGCTGATTTCAAATTAACCCATAAAATCAGGAATTTTTGCGGGAGAATAATCCCACCTTGGATGTTTTTATTTTTCTAAGTGAGCGAGAGACGACACTTAAGGTTAGAACCAAGCTACAATATTTTCATTCAGACTATTGATTTTAAAAAACGATTAGCTACTTCTCAGTGAGGAATACGGGTAGCCGGTGATCGGTCCAGACTTCCTTAGCAGAGTGAGTGGTTTAAAGGACACTGCGTAAGGCTCCGTCCTTAAGTAACACGAGTAGCCGTTTTACGGTCTGTACTTACACCTATACTGGCTGAAAGTAGATGCAACTAGTCGTACGAACTCTGGACAGTCTTTAAGAAACTTTCGGCACCTAACACCTCGCTAAATTTTTTCCAAGATTGATTTATCACAAACTTAAAATTGAAAAGATAATATCCGAACTCTTACGGCTTCATTGTGTGAGTTGGTGAACCCGGAATTTGATTTGTGTTTGAATTGGTGTGCACGAACCGATTTCGAAGATCAAAAGCCGTACACTTAGTAAAATTTCTTTTGACTATCCCGTGCAATCATCTCTCTCATCTCTTGATTTCAATCTCATCATGGAACTTTTGACCAAAATCTCTTGCGGATCCAACCCATCATTTCTTTCAAAAATGACCGAACATTACTATGAAAATGAATTTGTCCCGGTTAAGCCTAAACCAACTACATTCCCTTCTTTCAATAATCCTCCAACATTTGCGGGAGACTTTCAACCGTGGATGAATTCGGCTCCCTCATTGAATTTCTACTCGAATCATCCGACCGCACATCACCACCTACCATCTTGGACTAAACCATCTTAACCTTAGTTTCTCGCTAATGAAACATTTCAAGATCAAAATACCTTTGAGTCTCATGACTGGCCGAGAAACCAAACCCAGATGGTCAGACCCGCACTAAATGATCATCAACGTTAGATTAGCCATGATAAACCCCTCATCAAACATGATACTCATACAGAGGATTGGACTAATCACATAGAAACACATCAACCCTGTATGCTGACTCCACAATATCAAGATCCAATCACTCATGATCAAAGGAATAAATTCTACTTGGACCAACTCCACATGCCTGGACCATATGAGCAGCCGCCTTCCATAATTATTGAGGAGATATTTTCTGAAAATAATGATCATATAATGGATATTCCAAGAAACTCTCCTCCTACCACATACAGGAAAATGGAAAATGAAATTATTGAACACATACCGACTGCTCCCATGATTGATCATGAACAGAATTTTGAGGATAATATTTCGAGGATAAAAACAAGATTTGAATTGATGGAGGATATATTTCAAAAATTTGCCGACCGAGTAATCTCATTCTATAGTAGATCGGATATAAAACTAAATGAGGAAATGATTGGATCTAAGAGTGAAAATATTCAAAGACCTAGGGATGATTCTAACATCAACACTTCGGCTTATTATTCCCCTAGAAACAATTATACCACTGACCCTTACTCTGAATCTCAAGGCCCCTTCTCATCTATGGAAGACACCACATCACCACACCACACAGAAAATACCTAAAAAATGAATCATTTGAAAACTATAAAAAAATCGAAAATCCAAAAAATTTCATAAAAATTGAGACTGAAGAAGATCTAAGGAATTTGGATCCTACTGTACGGGAAGAACTGGAAAAACACATGATTTTTGAACTTCCCTTTATAAAGGCCATTGAATACTTCCCCGACCTTAAGAAATTTTTAATGGACAAATTAATGATCAAAAAGTCGGAAGGATTAGAACAAAAACTGAAAGACATATCTTGTCAATGGCCTCCTCCTTGGTGTTGAGGAGAAAAACCAAAAGCCGCATGTTGTCGATCATTGGAAGTTGGTATCGATCATATACTTTCCAAAAGCATATATCATACCTAGGTCTTGATCATATACTTTCCAAAAGTATATACCAAACCTACAAATTCAGTCAAGCTTCCAAAGCGAGACAACCGTGCATGGAATTTGATTCTTCCCAATATCTCATGAGTGAGCTCATGTCTTCCGGCTCAGTAAATGAACCTGTATGGTCCCTTTGAGAGATCGTATTACTCATATGCCCTTACATGCACACCAGCGCGCCGGTGTATAGACCTTGGTTAGATCATCAACTTATTAGTCTGCCAAATGTACATACTCAGACATACAGTAACACATATGTCTCCGGTCAGAGGATGTGTGCCTATATCATGACAGCATATGATATAGGACTTCGGTTATCTCGATCTCGTTAAGTTAACTCTTTGACCTAACTAATCTGACACCTCCGAATCTCTATTCCTATGCAGAGGACTTGCATCAAGAGGTCGGTCAGATATCAGCCTTCAGAGATAAGGATTGCCATCTCCTACTCAGGCTGGAGATCATCTCTTAACAATCATTTGACGGTGCTTGATGAGTCCTCAATCTAACTCTTTAGATATTCATCCAAGCACCAGCCTCTATGATTCAATAGTTGAATCAATAGCTGTATGATTATTAAGATGGCCATGGTATATAACCCTAATTGTACTAAGGGACCTACAAGAAATGATATTTGCAATAACATTTATTGCATAATGGCTCGTCGTGGGCTCGCATTTCCAACACTTGACAACTGTAACTATGAAACGGTAGAAGAGCCCTATCCCGCAGCTACACCTGAGATAGCAGCTGTTGATGAGACTATTGGTTTAGAGAATCTCCCCCCCCCCCTGCTCCATTCCCAGCTGCGCTCACCATGGAAAATCTAGCATATGAATCTTATGATCCTGAGACTTATGCATGGTCACACCCTGGGTCAACCTATGCTGACTACATGGATTACATCAACTTTACACGGGAATGCTCCAATGTCAAATCAATTGAGAACGAACATGCAGAGACTCTCCCCAGTATTTTAATTCTCGTGGATCTCAAGATAGACAAATCCTTCTACTACGATCCTGAGACATATGCATGGTCGTACCCTGGAGCAACATTCTCTGAATATCTTGACCAAATCCTCCCAAATTGAGAGTGCACCAACATTCAGGAGACTAAGAACAAACACGCCGGTCGCACACTGATCAAGGAGAAGAATTCCAATGGCTATTCATCTGGATACTCAAGTGAACCGACATCTTCACGAAACAAGAGAAAGAAAGTCACCTTTGACCTTTCGGAAGAGGAATCGGTTGATGATCCCTCATCGGGTCCGGAAAAGGTGGTCTACATGAGTGAAGTCTGTTCGGCAGCTCTAAAGCCATATCTTCGCAAGGATCCGAAATTCGATTCTTGTTGGACAACTCCTGTTCCTAATTATTACTCTTCCAAACCTGATGCTCCTGCCTTCTACAAGTACATTGGAATTATTTCTTATGAGCTGACTGAGAGCGGTGCTTCTGAGTATTCATCTGAGGACAAACCGATTGATCTTAAAAAGGAACGAATTTTGAGGAAACAATTGAAGAAACAAAAAAACATGAATATCTGGAGTGTGTCCACTTTCAAATACTATTCCTCTGAGGATAACTATGATGATGGCTACCTTTCATCTGACTCAAATGTTTCATCTACTATCCATCATGATTTTTCTGAGGATGACACTGATAATAGTTGGGAATCATATACTTCATCTTCATCTCATCATTACGATCTCCCATCGCAGGCTCACAAAAAGATCAGCCGTAAACCGCCATAATCATCGGCTACCCACCCTCTCTCCCGACCACATTGGTCTTCTTGTACAACTTCTTCCTCTACTTAGGACAAGGCCTAAGTATAGGGAGGACCGATGCCATCTGTGTATATACCATTTTTCTCGCATCACACTCCTTCTCCTGATCGCTCCTTTCTCTTATACTTAGGCTAACCAGAGCCTAAATATAGGGGGAACTGACACCCACCTGTATATATTCTCTTCGTCAACATATCCAGACCACCTCTTTTTGCGCTCTTCTACTATACTTATACTATTCACAGTCTAAGTATAGGGGGCGAACCATTGTATATTGAAATTTTACTCTCTTACACTTAGCCCGAGCTATGTCTTCTTCACGCTTCTTGTGCTCTGAGGACACAGCACTCGCTAAGTATAGGGGGGTCTGTATATATACTGTGTATATATTTTAGCCAAACCTCGTACTTTCGCGTAAGTCTATATGTATTTACGAGGTGGGTAATTAATCAAAAAAACAAAAAAAACAACAACAAAAGAAAAGAAAAATAAAAGGAGATTTGCTACTAACACTAACTGTGCCCAAAATTTTTGAAAAAAAATGGCTTCTTATTCATTTTTGCATCAAAAAAAATGTGTCTGCATTCCACACACATGCACTTCATCCAGCATCGCATTCATTTGCATCTGTGAAAAATCATCGGGTTCTGAACCGAGTCATGAGCCGAAACCGAGAGTGGTATGGAATTGACCTTAATCCACCTATTTTTTAGAGGAACTTCACCGAGAAATAGGATTTTAGAAACTTCAGGTCGTTGACTTAATTCTTTAAGTTCCACATGAAAATGTGCAGAGTTTGACTCTTAGTGTCTAACCTGGTCTCTTCATTCTGGGTACAACTCTGTAATAAGGAATTAATTTGTACTCTCCTACTATGCACTTAGCTCAACTCAGACGGGATGTTGGAAGACTATGTGAGTTTCTTTTCTGGTAGCATGGAAATCTAAAGACCGGAGTACGGGTTGAAATAAAGCTTCGGAAAAGGGATGGACGGCTGGGCACAATTTTTCTAAGACCCCAAAAAATGTACAGAAACAAAAAGATTCTATATCCGTAGGGGCACAACAAGATCCAAGCAGAACCACCAAAAATTCCAAATACAAAGAAGCATTCTACCAAATAAATACCTGACCAAAAGATCCAAGCTTCAAGAAACCTGCAAATCTTGGTGGAGCCTCGGCTACACTGGCTATCTTCACAAGGAGAGGTGACTACACTGGCCACCCAGCAGTTCTTTTCTCATTCTTCTAACTTCTCCCCCCAATTCGATTGTGAACACAGCGCAACAGACCTTTGAAGGAAATACCTGACTCCCCTAGGACGAGTTACTGGAGAGGAGGTTTGCGCAGTAGTCCGGCATTCTGGGTGGGAAGAGATAAAATCTTTCACACACAAGAGTCGATTGTTCAATACTCATAGGGTATGCTTTGGAAGAGGATTGATCTAAGATGACTTCTCAGCCAAAATTGTAGCAATGATATGTAGAACTTGAGGGCTATTGATTTTAAAATTCTAAGTCTCACAGAAGCTCCACCACACTATTAATCCAAAGGTTGAGTCTAGTTTCACTTTCACCTTCAGCTCATGGTCTTGGTATGGAACCCAATCTCATGGCATTTCTTTTTGATGCTCAGGGACGAGCATGCTTTAAGTATAGGGGGGTGATGAATCTCGAATTTCTTCACTCTAAATCTCATTTATTAAGCCCAAATCCCTCAAAATCAACAGCATTTCTGCATCTATTATGCATATTTAGCATTCATGCATGTTTTCATAAGAATTACATTTTAGCACTAATTTCTGCACAAAAGAAGAAGCCAAAAATCCAAGGCAAAAGTGACCTATAAATAGCCTAACTTCCCAGATTTTTAACTCATTCATGCTAACTCCGAATGACCCAAAACTACCTCCATGTGTACATTTCACTAACAAGAATAAATGAAAAATACAAAAAAATAACTAACCCAAATAAGTGAACCAACAACCCAAACCCTAGTTTCAGGATTTCCGGACTAAAACCCTCATATCTTCCTCATCAAGTTGTCTGTTTTAATCCTACTCATTTTTTGAACTAATATACATTCAATTACCTTTAAAACAAGACCAAGTTCAAGCGAATCGGAGCTCATATGTGAAAGTTGGGGTTTTGGCCTCTTTTGTACATTGTGTATTTTAGCGGTTTTTGACCTAATATTTTATGTATGTATTTAACCTACTAATAAAAATCCAAAAAAATTATATTAATGTGTAATTATTTATCTCTGAATTTACCATATTTTTTTTGTATTTGTATCTGGTTTAAAAATGACATAAAAATTATAAAACCCAAAAATCAAGGTATTCTATGTACATGGGATACCCCAAAAATATCACTTTGTGCATTTGATTGATATGAAAGTTGTAGATCTCATCGAGACAAGCAATTTTCGTGAAGAAACTTTTTCGATCTGAGGTCATTTACTATTTGTTTTGGATTTTACAAAGGTTTTATCTTCGGAATCTTCTGGTGCTGACACAAGGCAGCACCTGGTGCCGCCACGTGCCAGATATTTTTGGGCTTATTTTTATTTGTTTTATTTTAAAAAATATTAATAAATAAATAAATAAATAAAATTATTAAAACGACGCACGTGCGTCGCACGTGCCTCCCAGGCACGTGCTCCGCACGTGCCCGCCCCTTTGTCCCCAGGCCGCCACGAGGCCACAGAAGGGCCTTCCGATCTCGGCCGATCGAACGGCCCCTGTGCATCGTCCTCTTCCCACTCTCCCTTCCCAATCGAGCGTCGCCCCTCCCGCGATTATCTCCGCAGCGAATCTCGGCCAATCCCCCACCACCACCATCTCCGATTCGCATCTCCCCCCATCCTTCAATCCCCGATACCCTATACCTAATCGAAATGACGTCGATATCCCTCCATCTCCGACCGACCACCCCTTAATCCTATTTAACCTCCGTCGACCCTAACGACTTCCCCATCCTCTGAATACACATCAACCGCAGGTACGCGGTGGTGACAGCACCATTGTGCCCTCTTCATCGACGAGATCCGAGGATCTCCGGTCTTCGTCGTGGCGGCGACCACCTCGCCTATGCTGCCCCAGCTCTGGTCATTGCCCCGTCAAGCCACCACCAACATTTACCTCCGACGATCTGATCTTCATCACCGACCTGCTCCGCCTTCCTCGACGATTCGTCATCAACACCGCCTTCTACGCCTCCGCCGTGGCCCACGACTTCGACCAACTACGACATCGAGCTTCGTCAACGACACCTCCATCAATTTCGCAAATGCCAACGACCGTCGCAGAAGCCCTCCACCGTCGCAAACGCCTGCACCAGCAAAATCCCTCCACCACCAAAGAAGAGCCTGCACCGCCGCAGTTCTCCGCCAGCGGTCGAGCCTTGGACCCGAGGCCCCCATACATGCTTCGCACGTGCGTGGGGGAACATCCGACAACATCTCAGGGGTCGCGTGCGCTGTACGTGACCCTCTGGGTAATCTACAGAGTCCCCCTCGATGAAACTCCATATTACACACCATTCCTTCTGCCCAAAGGTCACGTGCCACGCACGTGACTGTCTGGTCATTTTGCAAGAAAACCCCCAGGGTTTAGGTAATTACGCGTATACCCCCCACTGCATTTTTATATTTATTCTATTTATTGTAATTGCAGTTATACCCATATGTTCTCCCTCTATTTTGGACCTATTTTCTACATCATTTTATTTATCCAAAAATAGAATTGTGTTCCTCAGTTCATTCTCTACTGTTTGACATATTGTGGACATTTTTGTGATCATTGGTTAATTAAAAATTAATTCTTTTGTGGAAATTTGCATTTTTTGCCCATTTTGAGCTCTAAAATTTATATCTGATTAACCGTTGCTCTAAAAATCTCCGTAAAATCATATATTGTAGAGTTAATTGTACTTGAAAATAATTACATTTGCATGCATAGTTTGCCATGTAAAAATTATTTTGCATATTTCAGTATTTGATTTTTAATTGGTATTAGATCTTACATTTTCGAGGTTTAGATTTTTATGAGATAAATCACCTAGTGATAGATCTTAGATAATTTTGTTCCTTGAAAATAATTAGGTTTAATATTTTCTATAATTAAATATTGAAATTGATTTTGTTTGTATTTAAAAATTCATAAAAAATCATATTGCATCCAAAAATACCAAAAAAATTACAGTGCATTCATTTCATCATACTTTGCATCGTGGCCAAGTTTCATATTTTCCGAACATCGTATTATCGAAATTTACATTTTAGTCCATAAAATAGGCCAAAACTGCATTTTGCATCTCTTAATACATTGAAAATTCCAAAAAAAAGACCACCTCGAAAGCCACAAACGAATTTTAATAGACGTAATTCTAAGTTGTTCCTTTGCCTCCTTGAGTTCGACCTTCGAACTTGCCCAAGTAAAATGAACATAAAATCGCATTGATTAAAATTGACGAATATTTTATGTGGTTATTTTTTGACTGATTCCGATTGCCGCCTACAACGCACGACAAATCATTTTAACACAAACGAGAAATACACATCTTTAACAAGCACATTTTCGGACTCGTCAACGACCTAGGCAAGTACTTGGTCGATCAATTGTTGTCGGATGGCCTAGATGAAGGCCAAGAACTGACTGTTAACCTCATTCTAATTAGTGCCCTAATTCTTGTTCTTCTCTATGTTGGGGAGCTGCGACCCCTTTCCTCTTCCCGTGGGAGCCAATTCTTTATCAGACTGAAGATGTGGGATCCAGATCGAGGTCCAGATATGTAATGGGAAAGATGCCCCTAATAGTATGCATGCATGCACTGGATGCAGAAAATAGTTCAAAATTATGGTCAATTTTGAATCTTATTAAGCATGGAGAGGTATATGGAGTGAAATCAGTCTCCATCCAAAAGGTGCAGAACTTGGGAAGAGAGTTTATGGTCTGAAGAGGTAGAAGAAATGAGGAATCCTAAGGGTGGTTCACGGATTTAAAACATGCACTTGAGAATAGTCCTAGATTATTGGGGATGTCAAACTCAAGGACTCGATGTTGGTGTCAACTGATTAACCAAGAAATATGAAGGTATAGATGTCTCACACAAGGCGGAGACAAAGTCGCTGCGGCGAACCTCGGTAAACCCCGGTTAAGTCAACAATCAACCCGTAATGTATATCAAGCAATAAGAAGCAAATGTGGAGTCAAAATTTATTATTACTATACAAAAATGTGTATAGTGTGCAAGTGTGTAGAGGTCGAACTCAGGGAGCAAACAAGATAGATCAGGTCAAAATGCTCAAAACCGTGAATGTGATCAAGTGTCTATGTGTGCTATGTTTTTGTGGGTTTTAAATTTTATATATTTTTTTATTTAATTTTTGATTTTGTATTTTTGAATTTTGATTTTTAAATTACTGATTTTATATTTTCTTTTTATATTTTATATTTTTGTATTTTCTTTTTCTTTTAATGAATATTTACAACTATATAGAATATATAATACAAGAGAGATAAGAGAGGGATAAAAAAGGGGAAAATGCTCAAAATATAGGAAATGGAATGCTTTTGTGATTTTTATATTTTTTCTAATGTTTTTGTGATTTTTCTAGATTTTTACTAATTTGTATGGTAATTTTAAGGGCAAAAATACTAGTAAACATTGAAAATATTGTTGCCCGAATTGAAATGAGTATAAAAAATATCAAATAGTGTCAAAAAGTCCTCAAATTAATCTTAACATAAAGGCAATAAAATAGGGAAAATATAGAAACTGAGATTATATTTTTAGGATTTTTCTGGAATTTTTTAGATTTTTATGAAATTTTTAGGGGTTTTTAGGAGTTTTACTTTGAATTTTTTAGTGAATTTTGGACTGACACTGAAAGATGCTAAGATACAAAAAATATATTTTTTTTGGAATTTTTCAAAAACTTTTACTAATTTTTATGGATTTTATTGTGCAAACAGTACTAAAAATGCATGTTTTTGAATTTTTATAAATACGAAAATGCAAAAAAAAATGTGAAAAAAATATGGCATGATAATATGATGCAACAGGAACCTAAGGTAATTTTGTGAATTTTTTCCAATATATGGATACATGAAATAAATAAAGGCAACAAAGAGAAACCATACTACTAGCAGGGGCATATGTGTAAATATCCAAACATCCAATGGCCACAGAGCAATTTTTCCACAAATTTAATAACTACTAAATCACTTTCCAGGACCAAAAGCCAATATCAAAACCCGCAAGGGTACGCCTGCAATATACCAACCCCGCACGTGTTATACACGCGCCTAGGAAGGACCTAAATGCAATATACAAAAATCCCAGGGGCTGACATGCAAAATATCCAAAAATATTACGCTTGTTAATAAAGTCTCTGGACCAAAGCAAAATAACCAAACCCTAGGGGGATCCTTGCAAAATGCCCAGTCCCCTCACGCACACAGGCACATGAAGTGACGTGGCGTGGACCAAAATACAAATATGAAAAGTCTAAGGGTTCAAATGCAAATATTGCAAAATATTTAAGCTGCAAATGAAATTTTATAAACTAAATATTAAATACAAAAAGCGTTTGGGTGGCGATGCAAAATACCCAAATCAGGCGTGGATCGAACGGATGAGGGCGCTCCACTTGCCAAGCATCACGCCCACACATGACGATGATGTTTCGCGATCCAACGCTCCAAATTAGATCTCCACCGGTGATCAAACGGTGGATGCTTGCTAGATCGGACGGCTCTTGTGCGATCTGGAGAGCGGCCAAGATCTAACGGCGGAGAGGCGTGCACGAAGAACAGGTAAGCAACGCCGACGAGGCGAGCTTCCCCGCTCCAGATCTCGGTCCTTCGGTGGTCTTCGAGATCCAAAATTGGTCGACAGCTCCCTGGTGGGGTCCTCTATCTCCTGGGTGCTCCAAAATACTACAGCGGTGGCCGGAGCTCGTTGGGGAAGGCGGCGGAGCTGGAGGGCTCCTTGACCTCCGGTGAGGCTCAAAACGAGCACCAGGTGATCTTCAAGTGCTGCTGGACCTGCAAAAAGCATGAGAGGGTCGAGGGCAAAGTACCTCGACCCCGCGATGGCGGAAAGGCGACGTGGAGATGCGGTGCGATAAGGGTGGTTAGAGAGAGCTCCGGCGAGGGTATGGTTTGGGTGACTCAATGGGCGAAACACGGAACTAAAGGGGTGAATCAATCCTAGGACTATTGGGAATAAAATACGTGAAGAAATTAGAGGGAGAAGGGTGGATGCCTCGATGGTCGGAACCAGAGGGGAGTACCTCGACGCCGGTGAAAGGCGGAGGTGATTGGAGCCGCCTCGATGCTCGCTCATCCAGTCCGAAGCTCGGCGAAGGAAGCTGCCACCTTCCTCTGTCGATTGGGCACGAAAAAGGGGAGCGGAGCTTGTGCAAGAGGGTTCAAAATTGGCTCGAAAGTCGGAGGGCCGATTAAGTAGGATTGACGCTATGGCTTTGACGCTCCAAAGATCGAGAGAGATGGCTCGAATCGCCGCTCCTCGGCCCTAGGAAAGCCTAGGGCGTGAAAGAGCCATGATCGAGGTAGAAAAGTCATGAAGGGATCGACATGGAAGGGTGCAAGGTTTGACCTCGAAAAAATCGAGAAAGAGGGGGCAAAACGAGGTCTGACACGAGCACATGGGGGGAGGACAGCCAGTTGACCCGCCGGTCAACGTGGACTGCCTCCTGGTTGGTCCACGTGGACCAACCAGGAAAAATCCCTGGAAATTGATTAGAAAAAATAATTAAAATTAGTAAAATGAATTTATTATTTTTAGGTTATAAAATAAAAAATATTTTTTATTTAATGAAGTATTTTATTACAAATTTTATTTATTTTTATGAGGTATAAAATTACAAGTTACTATTTTAGGTCTATATAGGTGTGTATATCTATATATTTTATTTTTATTTTGTATATTTAATTTATTTACTTTTTGTTTATTATTTTATAAATTTATAAATTATTTTTATACACTTAAATATATTTTTATTTTATTTTTCTGAAGTATTTTGTAAACTTAATAAAATATAAGTATTAATTGTACAGGTATATGTATAGGTATTATACCAATGTATTATAGATAAGTATTTTATTTTTGTGTTTTATTTTTATTTTATTCTTATTTTAATGTATACATATATTATAAATAATATTTACAAAAAATAAAAAATTATAAAAATAATGAATAATAAATAAAATGAATATTTTAATCTGTACAAGTATACAATAGGGTTCCAAAACTCAACTTTCAAATCGTAGCTCCGCAAAATGCGAACCACTTTCATTAAATAGCTTATGAGAAATTATATACAATTAAAGTGAGTTTGTTGCATTTCGAGTTTTTATTTGCGAGATACAGGTCTGGGAAGTTGGGATTCTGGAATCTTATTCAGGTCATAACTTTTTATCTATACATTATTTTTGTGTGAAATCAATTTTGTATTTTTCTATATTTGATTATCTACAACTTTTATATAAAAAGTTTCTTTATTTGAAGTGTAAAAAGTGGAACCAAAAATAGGTCCCAAAATGAATAAAGAATGAATTAAATAAAAGGTATTTTTATTGTATCTGGCCCTTATTTCCCCCTACTTTATTCCTTGTCGACCTATTCATCTAGATGCCTAGGTCTCGGGGTTTCGGGTCATAAAATATTTACAATATTTTATTCTTTTTCTTTTCTTTTCTTTATTCTATTATTTTGGCTTGAAAAATAGTATTTTATACATTATTTACATGCACATGCACGGATGCTAAAATGTTGGAATTAAGGGTATTTACATGCATTTGCCAGGGTTTTTGAGGCCAAAATGATATAATAAAGATGATGAAAGGTGGATTCATCATCCCCCTATACTTCGTCTTTGCTAGTCCCTAGCAAACACTTATGCAATAAGTGCAGAAAAGAAAAACAAAGAAAAGAAAAAGAAGAAAGATGGATTTCGTTTAATTATCAAACTTGTCTTCACAAAATCAAAGTTTGGAGCTTAAGTCAGACCTTTGGAATTTTAGTACGGGCGGAACCTTAGTCAGAACCGGATTTGAAATCCAATAGTCCCTGAGAATCTCAGAACGCTGCTCAAGTCTCCTCAATAGCCAGGTCAGACATATCTCAACTCTTACGCAAACCCTTACGATTATGAATCTGACTCGTACAGTGTAAGTGATGGTGGCTCTCCCCAACTAAAATGACAAAGAGAATGACTTCTCCAATATGACAACCCAATGATTCCCAATTCCAACAACTCATTCCTCTAGGAGCAGGGTATTCCCTTCTAAGTTCAAGTGGCAACCAGCTCAAGAGGAGGGGGTGAAGAGAAGAATGGACGGTAGCCAGTGTAGCTACCTATCCTAGGATGCAAGACCAGTGTAGTCAAGTCATCCAGCTGCATGCTCACATGATTTGACTTTAAAGCTCAAGCTTGCTTATTGACTATACACATATGTACACTCCAGCAGGCATTTTTAATTTTGTACAGGCCTTTCCACTTTTTTTAATACTATATACAGCAGCATTTACATGGGGAGTTTTTCCTCTTGAGCCAGTAGACTATCCCTCTTTTGAAGCTTTATTGCAACCCACAATCTCCTATCCTCGAAACTCATCATCACTGGATGGGTTGGGATGCACTTCCCTCCCTAGAGGAGGACAAGTGTTTCCACCTATGTGCGTCTCATACCGGCAAATCCAACCCCCTCACCACTCCAACTGAGTCGGGCCAAGTGAAAGGTGCGGGTGTCCAAGTTAGGTCATCATCAACAAGAGTCGTGTGTGTGCTCCGAAATACTCTACTTAGGCAGTCAACAATCCATTGAACCAAGTCTCGTGATCCTCAAAGAATTAAGTCAACTAGACCTGAAGTACCTCAATCCCAGTTCCAATAAGGTTCCTGTTGATTAGGTAGATTTAAGGTCCAACCAAGATCCAATCTTTGGATTTTACTGAGACTCGCTCAACTATCAAACTCAATCCGAAAAATGTGAATGCTATGCAGAAAATATTTTTGTGATGCAATTTTCAAAGATTTTGAACTTTTTATGGGTTTTTGAAAAGATGTTGCATATCCGTATGCATTTCTTGGTATTTTCAAAAAGATTTTTCAAATGTTTTTGGTATTTTAATTTTGCAAATGTTTTTGGAAATTTATAAAAAAAAGATTTGGGTTAAAAACTAGGTACAAATATTTACGCATGGATGCTTCTTATATTTACAAGAAGTGGATTTTAAGAATTTACAAGGGTAAGTGGTCAATTTTTATAAATATATATAGTGAATTTTGGTGAGATGTGTGTATTCCTCAAACTTATTTGAAAAGGTTTTCAAACAATTTTGAAAACTATAGTCCAAAATAATTTTTACAAATAGTTTTTACAAACATGTACATACATTTGAAAATCATTTTGCAAAGGTTTTCAAAACAGTATATATAAATTTTTCAAATATTTTTGCAACCATTTTTCAAAACTTTTTGCAAATCATTTTTCAAACCTTTTTATTTCACACAAAGAAAATAATTTGACAATCAAAATATTTTTACAAAGGTTGAAAACATGTAACAAAACATTTTCCAAATAGTTTTCAAAAGATTTTTCATAAGGATTTTCAAACTATTTTTTAAACATTTTGCAAAAAATATTTTCACCTGATTTATTAATCAGTAAATATACAAAGAATTTGAGGAATAATCATATCTTGTTGTTAAGGTTTTTAATGAATTTTATAAGTATAATTACCCATAATTATTAGTAAAAATACGAAAGTACGAGTTATGGCTAAAGTATATACGCAGTATATATGACCCCCCTATACTTAGCTTGAGCTATGTCCTCATAGATTAGAGAGAAAAGAGAAGACATAACTCGTACTGAGTATAGAAAAGTCTAAAGAAGAAATGAATAAGAGATGAATGAATAAACGAATGAGAAGTTGACCGTCCCCCCTATACTTAGGATCAAATAATCCTAAGTATAGCGGATTGTACACAAGGCAAGGAGGGTCAAGGGTGGGAATGAACAGATCGTACTCAGACTGTCTCCCCCTATACTTAGGGTAAGGTATCCCTAAGTATAGTCAATAAGAGGAGACAGTAGAGAGGATCAAAGAATAGAATCAACTCAGGGTGCACACCCCCCTATACTTAGGAGAAAGTACGTCCTAAGTATAGAAGTATGACATAAAGAGGCGGGACTTTTTGGTGGATAAAGATGATAGAAGAGAAAAAGAAGAAAAGAGAATATACAGATCACAACCTAGTGTGTGCACCCCCCCCATACTTGGGACAAAGTACGTCCTAAGTATAGCAAAATCATACGATGGCAAATAGGGTGGCAGACATACGGAAGAAAGAATGAATGATAAGGACAAATGGATCTATACAGTGGAAGACAGCAGTGATATCATGTATGAAATGCAGATGATGTGAGTCAAAGAACACATCTCATACCAAATGAATGGGGGCAACGTCAACGGTCGGTGGATCATGATCAAGATATAATTTCAAGCGTTGACCGTTGACGCGAAAAGTAGAGGAAGATGACAACTCAGATATGTCAATGTTGCCATTGTCGTGCACCTTCCTGACCACATATGGTCCTTTCCATTTACTCTGTAATTTCCCTGGAAATAAGTTCAACCTAGAATCAAACAACTATACGCGTTGATCGGGCTCAAACTGTTTATGGCTGATATGAGAATCGTGCCATGTCTTCACTTTTTCCTTATACTATAGGCTGCTAGAAAAGGTTGTATTTCTCAGTTCCTCCAGGGCTGCCAACTCTGCTTTCCTCTATTCTCCTATACTCTCGGGATCCAATAATAACTCAGTAACTGCCCATAGTGACTTGTTCTTTATCTCCACTGGAAGATGGCACAACTTGCCATAGACGAGACGAAAGGGAGATATCCCTAATGGTGTCTTGAAGGAAGTCCGATAGGCCCACAAGATTGAGTCCAAAAGCTGTGACCAATCCTTTCGATCTGGGCGGACAACCTTCTGTAAGATAGTCTTGATCTCCCTATTCGATACTTCAGCAAGATCATTAGTCTGAGGGTGATATGGTGTGGCAACACGATGGTCAATGCTGAACTCATTGGCAAGGGCCCTAACCTTGTCATTAATGAAGTGAAACCCCCTGTCTGAAATCAAAACTCTAGGCACCCCGAACCGTGAAATGATATTTTTCCTCAAAAATCGGCACACGGTCTTAGTATCTGCGGCTCAGGAAGGATGGTCTCAACCCATCGGCTCACATAATCCACAACGAGCAAAATGTACTCAAACCCCTGACTCTTAGGAAATGGGCCCATGAAATCAATCCCCCATGCATCAAAAACCTCACAAAAGTGAATGTGCTGCATGGGCATCATGTCTCTCTGTCCACAAGTACCCATCTTCTGACAGCCAGTACATCTCTTCACGAATTCGTCAGAATCCTTGAAGAGAGTAGGCCACCAAAGGCTGGATTGGAGCACCTTCTGTGATGTCCGTCTCTCAGAATGATGTCCTCCTGCCTCAAGCTTATGGCAGTAGGTGAGGACGCTATGCTGCTCTTCTTGAGGAATGCACCTCCTCTAGATGTTATCCCCTCCTTCATGATAAAGGACGGGATCCTCCCAATGGTATAACTTGGCCTTCGCAAGGAAGGTCTCAAGTTTCTACCTGGGCCAACCCTCTGGAACTGTTTTGGCGACAAGATAGTTCACAATGTCGGCATACCATGGGAGAGAGGTGATAGCCAAGATCGCCTCATTTGGGAATGTCTCAGTAATAGGTGCGCTGGGCTCAGATTCCTCAAGGTTCTCTAAGCAGGAGAGATGATCCGCCACCACATTATTAATTCCAGGCTTATCCTTAATCTCAATGTCAAACTCTTGGAGCAGAAGGATCCATCTGGTAAGGTGAGCTTTGGCATCCTTCTTGGCCATGAGGTACCGGATGGCGGTGTGATCGGTAAAGATAGTCACTCTAGATCCGAGAATATATGATATGTACTTATCCAAAGCAAAGACTACAGCTAGCATCTCTTTCTCAGTCACGGTGTAATTCTGTTGAGCAGCATCCAAAGTCCGGCTAGCATAGTGAATGGCATACGACAATCCATCCCTCCTCTGTCCAAGCACAACCCCTACAGCAAAATCAGAAGCGTCCGTCATGATCTCGAATGGTAGAGACCAATCGGGTGGCCGAAGGACAGGAGCCGTGACAACCATATTCTTGAGAGTCTCAAAAGATGCATGACACTTATCATTTACAAGGAACTCAGTGTCTTTTGTCAGCAAATCAGTAAGCGGTCGGGCAATACAACTGAAGTCCTGAATGAACCGTTGGTAGAAACCATCATGCCCCAGAAAAGACTGCAATTGACGCAAATTGGACGGTTGATTGAGTTTTTAATGATATCCACCTTAGCCGGATCAACCTCCATGCCCCTATTGGAGATGATATGGCCAAGGACCGTCCCTTGAGTCACCATGAAGTGACTCTTCTCCCAAGACAGGACAAGGTTGACCTCTTTGCAGTGCTGAAGCACACGGTCTAGGCAGTCAAGACAAGCATCAAACCCATCGCCATAGACCGAGAAGACATCCATGAAGACCTTTAAACAGTCACCCACCATGTCCGAGAAAATGGACAACATGCACCTTTGGAATGTCACGGGAGCGTTACATAGACCAAAGGGCATCCGTCTGAAAGCATAAGTCCCAAACGGACAGGTGAATGTCATTTTCTCCTGATCTTCGGGCGCAATGGCCACTTGATTATATCCAGAGTACCTGTCAAGAAAATAATAGTGACTCTTCCCATCTAGCCTCTCGATAATCTGATCAATAAATGGCAGTGGGAAATGATCCTTCTTGGTGACCTCATTCAATCGTCTATAGTCCACACATACCCTCCAAGAAGTGGGTACCCTGGTAGCTATCTCCTCTCCAGACTCACTTACAACTGTAGTGATACCCGTCTTCTTGGGTACCACATGTAACGGATAGACCCACTTGAAGTCGGGGATGGGGTAGATAAAATCGGCGCTTTACCACCTCGATATTTCCTTCATGACCACATCTCGAAGATTCGGGTTCAGCCGTCGCTGGAACTCACGTGACGGCTTAGCGTCCTCTTCAAGATAGATGTGGTGGGAGCACAGAGACGGACTAATCCCCTGGAGATCAGCTATACTCCACCCAATCGCCTTGCGGTTTATTTCAAGAACCTCCATCAGACGAGATTCTTATTCTCCAATCAAATATGCTGAGATAATGATTGGGTGCATATATGGCTCACCTGTAAGGAATCTGTACTTCAACGACTACAAAAAGGGCTTCAATTCGGGACAACTGGGAGATGGCAGATCTGGCTTCTGATATGTCTGTGTGAAGGCTACCATATCTATATGTGAGAGCTCTCGCTGTGCATGAAGATCTGACGAAGGGAACCCTGTTGAATCCTCTATGAACTGTACTGGCTCGCACTTCGTCCTGGCTGTCGGCTCAGAAGGAATCAGACCAGGCAAGTAGTCATCAAAGTCATCCCAATCAACGTCTGAATTCGAGGGATCTGAACTAGAAGAACAAGAATGAAACTCTTCATCACCACTAACCTCAAAATTGTCAGCCCCAAATGTATCCTCATCCAGGGACGTTCTCTCCAAGCTCTCAACTGCCATAAGTTGTAGGTATGTTGAATCTGTGTCAAGGAGAGGGCTCGTGCTACTGGATCTGTCCAAATGTATTCTTCATCCGTCATCACAAAATCACACTCCTGGTGGACATCTCGCTCAGCCTCTATCATCTGCTCGGTATCACTCAACTGCTCTGAGCACGCTAATTCTCTCGCTCAGGTTTCGTCAATCGTCTCTATTTGTATACTTTCATCCTCTACGCGAAAGCACACCTTCCCACTATCATGGTCGATCACCGCCTTGGCAGTGGCCGAATGGGCATCCGAGTATGATGGGGGCATCTGTTACCGACTCAAGGATCTCCATGTCCAGTACAACAAAGTCCACGGGGAATTTCAGGCCCTGAATGGTAACGACCACGTCTCTCAATAACCCCTCCGGCCTCTTAGTCGACCTATCAGCAAACTGAAGGACTGTCCTGCTCCGAAGAAGAGGACCAAACTCGAATTGGTCGAGTAAGGCTATCGGAAGGAGGTTGATAGAAGAGCCGTTGTCTAATAGAGTACGATCGAACTGCTGCTCCTGAATCTCGCATCTGACATAGGGAGCTCCTGTATCAGGTCTATTGGCTGGCAATCTACTCTGAATGGCAAATCATGTAGATTGGGTGAGCAGATGGATCTCATCTTTGTGGTTCCTCTTCTTCCTACGGACTGTAGTCTTCTCTCAGCACCACCATCTACTTCTGGATCAAAAAACAACATAGTGGCCTCAGCACCACTGCCTGCATCTGGAATCACGACGGCCTCAGTACCGTCGTCAGGATCTGCGTCCTTGGTGGCATCAATACCACTATTATAAACATCATTAGCGGCATCAGCACCGCTAATCTCCTCATCTGGCGCTCCTGGTTCATCGTGTGGCTGTCTCTCAGATGTGGCGCCGCCGACTGGCATCCTACCACTCCTAGTAGTCATGAAATCAGCATCACAAAAAGAAGATATGTCATCCAAAAAGAAGACATGTCATTTGCCGGAAGGATGCTTGTTGTTCAGAAAGCAAGCGGGCGAGGTCATCAAGTGATGGATTCTCGAAGGCTGGCGCCTGAGAAGAGGAAGTGTTCCCCTGCTAGAAATGAGGCTGTTGCTGGTGAGAGTAGTGTTGGGACGGCTAGGATTATGTCTGGTGAGGCTGCTGATGATGCCTCCATTGTTGTCCCTGATAGGCGGGACGAGGACCCTGTTGGTTGTGTTGCTAGGAATACTGGGGATGCTGCTGGTGTTGGCTGCTCTGACTTCCCTGAGCGGGTGACTGCTGTTGGGAGGAAGTGCCTCCGGTGGTCCATCGGATTTCGGGGTGATCCTGCTGAATCCTGACCTGTTGTGGGTACCGGTCGTACCATATCCCATTGACTTCCATCAATGGTTCCTGCTCGAAGGATGGTGGAGGGAGAGCCGCCAATGGATGATACGGCTGATAGACCACTATCTGAGTATCCTGAGATGGTGGCTGCATCGGGTAGTACTGTACCTGCTGGACCGGCTCTACCTGTATGTGGTGAACCTGGCGGTGTGAGGCAGAGGGTTGGGTGTAGCTGCTACTGCTGGTATCAGGACGGGATTTGGGGGGTTGCGCGGACGTTTGTGCTTCCTGAATACACAAGATATGTGTCTTCAGGTCACTCATGGTCTTCGGCAACTGGTCCATCTGGGCCAGCCCCTGGCTCTGCTTCTTTTCGAGGATCTCGATGCAGTCCAACTTCTCGCTAATGATCCCCATGTCAGCTGCAGCGGATTTGGCTTGGGCTGTGGCTGTTGACGGAGTGTGGGAGCCAGCATCGATGCGGGGCGATCCTCTGAAATGACCTTGCTCTTTGGGGGGACTTCTGCTGTGTGTAGACTCGGGCTTGTGCCATGACTGTCGAGTTCTCTGCCATCCCTTCATAGATGGCCCAAACGTCGTCTTCGCCCTTGGAAAAATAGGACCCACCACAAGAGGCATTGACAAGCCCCTGCACGTCCGGTGTCAGCCCACAAAAGAAACTTTGAACCAAGTTGGGCTTTGATATCTCATGATGTAGACACCGATCAATGAGCTCTCTAAAGCGATCCCACGCCTCATGGAATTGTTCATTTGGGACCATTGTGAAGTTACTGATCATAGCTCGTGTTGCGTTCGTCCGGCTAAGAGGATAATACTTATTCAAGTATGCAATCCAGAGTTGTGACCAAGATGTGACGTACCTCCCAAGGTGTTTCATCCAGTAGGTTGCTCTGTCAGCTAAGGAGAATGGGAAGGCGATCAACTTAATTGTGTCCTCATCCATGAATCTGTCATGGACAGTCTTGCAAATCATCTCAAACTCCTGCAGATGGAGATGAGGTTCCTCGGTGGCTAGCCCATGAAACTTGGGTAATAACTGAATGGTCTGCAGGCGAAGCTCAAAGTTTCCGATAATGGGAGGAAGCTGAATCCATCGGTGAGTGAGGGTTGCAGCTAGGTTGTGCAATTGCCTCATGGTCATTGGCGACGGCCTCTCCTGGTTAGGGTCTCCTCGTCCGCATGTGGCTTCTGGTATGTCTCCACCACCGCCCTCGGGTCTGTCATCTCTGCCTTCTCGTATCTGCGCCAGCTTTCTCATGATGTCACCCATGAATACTCCCTGGTCTTTGATCTGTCTCTGCATGGTCTCCAGGGAGACTAAGAGTGAATTGTTGATGGTAGCTTGGTCATATATGAATGGAGGGTGTTCCTGCTCATATGGGTGTTCTCCTCTATCGGCCATCTCTTGGTTCTCTGAAAAGGCAAAAGAACCCATCTCAGGTGTTGTCAAATGCTCCGAACTCTGTACTACACTAAATTCTGACACTACTGGACTGATGGAGGAAGAAGTATGGTCGAGGGGGAACAGGGCGGAGGTAAACTCGGGCTCGGAGAGTGGGTATGGACTCCCCGAAGCTGACCTAGATGAATAAGGAGTGCTCGATAGCGGTGCCACCAGACGTGGCCTAAGGAATCTCCTTCCCATCATTTTAATCTGGAAAAAGGGCAAATGAGATCTGGAATGCAAACAAGATGTGAAATCAAACCCCCAATTCACCTACACAACTCTGAGCTGATGACTGTGAAAGTTCAGTCTTTTATCTTGTCAATTTTAATTAAGGTGATAAGTCAATCTATCAGAGCGATTAAGCGAGTTGTTGGGAACCCAACTCTCCTAGCCAACTGTCCCAATCCCAAATGAGATATTTCCCAGCCAGTAGGAATTGCGGACCATTTATCGGCTACCCGATCAACCCCGTCTGCTAAGGACTTCGCGGTCCTCTTTACTGGTTACCAGAGAGATCCTCACTGGAGAATGACTCATCAAGACCAGTAGTCGACCAAGATTTTAGGTGTGGCTCTAGCCTAGTGTGCTGGTCACCCTCTCGCTGCAGATAAATCAAACAATGAGGGGGTTACTCTCCCCAAGAAAAAACTTTTTATGGTGGGATGAGTTTTAGAGTCAAGTTTGCATTACCAGTCCCAATTTTATGGTTTTCACTTTTTTAGGTATTTTTCTGAATAAAGACAACGCCTAATGAATTTTCCGATCTCCTGATTATTATAAGTCCAATAAAATGAGGGAGGAAGTCGGAAAAGACGATGCACGATCAAACACAATGATGCATGCAGAGATAGAAATGCGTACCTTGCTCCAGCACTCTACATGCAGGGTTATCCATGCATAAATTAAAAGACAGGAACAAAACTATCTATATGATGCACGAAGAAAACCGTCCCTAGATGAGCAATTTCTATTAATCGTAAAGAATAGATAGCTAAGACTTGGAAGGAAGACCGGAGTCCAGTCTTGGGAGCCGATCGGTGTCCACCACAATGGATCTTGCATGCGCTGTATACGACCCCTCCCGGCACGTGTTCTCTAGTCCAAGTCAATAGCTTTTTCAGTTAATTTTTAGCTAAGTCCAATTACGGTCTATAGGCACAAGCAAGATATTAGGTTTGGACCTTAGCTAGCTACGTCACAATTAATAAAAACTCCTAGATCTAGGGGCTAAATCCTCGTGAAAATCAAAAGGTAAGAAAGGCGACAAAAACCGCGAGAAAAACCACGAAAAACCGACGAGTCCCCCAAGGGAACAATCCCTCGGGCACTAGACCTCGTGAGATGTCGAAGTGTCTGAGTGTCCTAAATATTACAACTTATATGTATCTATCTCACAGATAATTACAAAGAAATATAGACTAGAGCTAATCTACAAAAATCCCTAAGTCTTCCTTGTACATGTAGTAATTGACTTCACGTGGGTGCCCAGGCACCTAAGGAAACACGCCTCCCTCGATCCACGATACCTCGCACAAAGACACAAAGAGGGTGGTAAGATAGCTCAAAAATGTATATCAAAAGTAGAGAGAACAAGTGAAGCAATAATATAGACAATCAAACACAATCACTCAAACATATGACCTATACGTTGTTGCTCCCCGGCAACGGCGCCATTTGATTAACCAGGAAATACGAAGGTCTAAATGTCTCACACAAGGCGGAGACAAAGTCATTGCGGTCACCCTCGGTAAACCCCGGTTAAGTCAACAATCAACCCACAATGTATATCAAGCAATAAAAGCAAATGTGGAGTCAAAATTTATTATTACTCTACAAAAATGTGTATAGTGTGCAAGTGTGTAGAGGTCGAACTCCGGGAGCAAACAAGATAGATCAGGTCAAAATGCTCAAAACCGTGAATGTGATCAAGTGTCTATATGTGCTATGTTTTTGTGGGTTTTTAATTTTATATATTTTTTATTTAATTTTTGATTTTGTATTTTTGTATATTGATTTTTAATTTACTGATTTTATATCTTCTTTTTATATTTTATATTTTTGTATTTTCTTTTTCTTTTAATGAATATTTACAACTATATAGAATATATAATACAAGAGAGATAAGAGAGGGATAAAAAAGGAGAAAGTGCTCAAAATACAGGAAATGGGATGTTTTTGTGATTTTTATATTTTCTAATGTTTTTGTGATTTTTTTAGATTTTTCCAAATTTCTTTGGTATTTTTAAGGGCAAAAATACTAGTAAACAGTGAGTAAATGTTGCTGGCCGAATTGAAATGAGGATGAAAAATATCAAAAAGTGTCAAAAAGTCCTCAAATTAATCTTAACATAAAGGCAATAAAATAGGGAAAATACAAAAACTGAGATTATATTTTTAGGATTTTTCTTGAATTTTTTAGATTTTTATGAAGTTTTTAGGGGTTTTCTAATTTTTAGGAGTTTTACTTTGAATTTTTTAGTGATTTTTGGACTGACACTGAAAGATGCTAAGATACACAAAATATATTTTTTTGGAATTTTTCAAAAATTTTTACTAATTTTTATGGATTTTCTAGTGCAAACAATACTAAAAATGCATGTTTTTAAATTTTTATAAATACGAAAATGCAATAAAAATGTGAAATAAAAATATGGCGTGATAATATGATGCAACAGGAACCTGAGGTATAAAAATATGGCGTGATAATATGAATTTTTTTTACAATTTATGGATGTATGAAATAAATAAAGGCAACAAAGAGAAACTACACTACTAGCAGGGGCATATATGTGAATATCCAAACATCCAAGGGCCACAGTGTAATTTTTACACAAATTTTATAACTAATAAGTCACTTTCCAGGACCAAAAGCCAATATCAAAACATGCAAGGGTACGCTTGCAATATACCCAACCTCGCACGTGTTATGCATGCGCTTGGGAAGGACCTAAATACAATATACAAAAATCCCAGGGGTCGACATGCAAAATATCCAAAAATATTACACTTGTTAACAAAGTCTCTGGACCAAAGCGAAATAACCAAACCCTAGGGGGATCCTTGCAAAATGCCCAGTCCCCTCACGCACACAGGCACGTGAGGTGACGTGGCGTGGACCAAAATGCAAATATAAAAAGTATGAGGGGTTCAAATGCAAATATTACAAAATATTTAAACTGCAATTGAATTTTTATAAACTAAATATTAAATACAAAAAGTGTCTGGGTGGCGATGCAAAATACCCAGATCAGGCGTGGATCGAACGGATGAGGGCGCTCCACTTGCCACGCGTCAGGCCCACGCGTGACGATGACGTTTCGCGATCCAACGCTCCAGATTAGATCTCCCCGGTGATTAAACAGTGGACGCTTGGCGAGATCGGACGGCTCCTGTGCGATCTGGAGAGCGACCGAGATCTAACGTCAGAGAGGCGTGGATGAAGAATAGGGAAGCAACGTCGGCGAGGCGAGCTTCCCCGCTCCAGATCTCGGTCCTCCAGTGGTCTTCGAGCTCCAAAATTGGTCGACGGCTCCCTGATGGAGTCCTCTATCTCGTGGGTGCTCCAAAATACTCCGACGGTGGCCAAAGCTCGCTGGGGAAGGCGGCGGAGCTGGAGGGCTCATGGACCTCCGGCGAGGCTCAAAACAAGCACCAGGTGATCTTCAATTGCTGATGGACCTGCAAAAAGCGTGAGAGGGTCGAGAGCAAAGTGCCTCGACCCCGCGATGGCAGAAAGGCGACGTGGAGCGGCGGTGCGGTAAGGGTGGTTGGAGAGAGCTCCGGCGAGGGTATGGTTTGGGTGACTCAATGGGTGAAACATGGAACTAAAGGGGTGAATCGAATCCTAGGACTATTGGGAATAAAATGCGTGAAGAAATTAGAGGGAGAAGGGTGGTTGCCTCGATGGTCGGAACCAGAGGGGAGTACCTCGATGCCGGCAAAAGGCGGAGGTGAATGGAGCCGCCTCGATGCTCGCTCGTCCAACCCGAAGATCGGCGAAGGAAGCTGTCACCTTCCTCTATCGATTGAGCACGAAAAGGGGAGCGGAGCTTGTGCAAGAGGGGTTCAAAATTGGCTTGAAAGTCAGAGGACCGACTAAGTAGGTTTGACGATGTGGCTCTGACGCTCCAAAGATCGAGAGAGATGGCTCGAATCGCCGCTCCTCGGCCCTAGGAAAGCCTAGGGCGTGAAAGAGCCATGATCGAGGTACAAAGGTCATGAAGGGATCGACATGGAATGGTGCAAGGTTTGACCTCAAAAAAATTGAGAAAGAGGGGGAAAAACGAGGTCTGACACGGGCACATGGGGGGAGGACAGCCAGTTGACCTGCCGGTCAACGTGGACTGCCTCCCGGTTGGTCCACGTGGACCAACCAGGAAAAATCCCTGGAAAATGATTAGAAAAATCAATTAAAATTAGTAAATAAATTTATTTTTTTAGGTTATAAAATAAAAAATATTTGTTATTTTATGAAGTATTTTATTATGATTTTTATAATTACAAGTTACTATTTTAGGTCTATATAGGTGTGTATATCTATATATTTTATTTTATTTTTATTCTGTATATTTAATTTATTTATTTTTCTTCATTATTTTCTAAATTTATAAAGTATTTTTATACACTTAAATATATTTTTATTTTATTTTTCTGAAGTATTTTGTAAACTTAATAAAATATAAGTATTAATTGTACAGGTATATGTATAGGTATTATACCTATGTATTATAGACAAGTATTTTTTTGTGTTTTATTTTTATTTTATTCATGTTTTAATGTACACATATATTTTAAATAATATTTACAAAAAATATAAAATTATAAAAATAATGAATAATAAATGAAATGAATATTTCTGTACAAGTATACAATAGGGTTCCAAAACTCAACTTTCAAACCGTAGCTCTGCAAAATGCGAAACCACTTCATTAAATAGCTTATGAGAAATTATATACAACTAAAAGTGAGTTTGATGCATTTCGAGTTTTTATTTGTGAGATACAGGTCTGGGAAGTTGGGATTCTGGAATCTTATTCAGGTCATAACTTTTTATCTGTACATTATTTTTGTGTAAAATCAATTTTGTATTTTTCTATATTTAATTATCTACAACTTTTATATACAAAGTTTCTTTATTTGAAGTGTAAAAAGTGGAATCAAAAATAGGTCCCAAATTGAATAAAGAATGAATTAAATAAAAGGTATTTTTATTTTATCTGGCCCCTATCTCCCCCTACTTTATTCCTTGTCGACCTATTCATCTAGATGCCTAGGTCTCGAGGTTTTGGATCAAAAAATATTTACAATATTTTATTATTTTTCTTTTCTTTTCTTTATTCTATTATTTTGGCTTTAAAAACAGTATTTTATACATTATTTACATGCACATGCATGGATGCTAAGATGCTGGAATTAAGGGAATTTACATGCATTTACCAGGGTTTTGAGGCCAAAATGATAGAATAAAGATGATGAAATGTGGATTCATCACCAGCGTAATCCCGAACAACGTATCTTGGAGTCGACATCTTGAAGGAAAAAGGAAGATAGATGATGGAGGAAAGATATAGTCACTAGCAAGAAATAAAAGGAGTGCAAAATAGTAGAAGGCTCACAGTGAGCAAGGGTTAAAGAGAAGAATGAAAATGAAAAATGACAAAATGGCACAAGTGATCAGGACTTGATCTTTGGACCTAATTCTAAATCAAACAAACACCAAACAAAATGGATTCACCAACTCAACTCAATGTGAAGCCATGAAGGTTTGGCTATTTTTATCTTTTAAATTTTAGAGTTGCGATTCAGGTAAAAATTGCAATGCGTCCTTAAGCAGCTACCCTATAGGAGAGAGTGTACTACTAAGAAAGTATCCACGTACTTGTTCCACCTCATTTGTATCAGGTGGTCTACACTTTTTGAGATCCTCAATATTGGTCCTGAGGGCTACTCAACCAAAGATTTAGAGAGAGAAAGTCGATAGACAAAAGCATAACTTCCCTCGCAAGTGAGATACTCGAATGCAAGATGATGAGACAGACACCCCCATGAGGGTGTGGCCAATGCTCAATACTTTAGATCAAGACGGATGCTCTAGACGAGGCAGGAACACCATCATCGACAAGACCCTACTCGTTTATGCACGATAGAAGCATCAATACTTTGCTGGTCCCAGGTGATGATTGAGGTAGACACAGATCAGGTGTTTATCTCTAATCCTTAAGGTTCATGCGTCACTTCATCTGGAATGTACTTGAACACAATGATGGCTTTCTGAACCCCAAATAATGATGTACGTTATGATTTTTAATTAGGTCAAAGTTCGATTAATAGTTCCATTATTTTACTTTTTTATTTTTCAACTTTTTAAGTATTATCAATGTAAAGCATCTAAGGATATTTTTTTGGTTTTTCTTTAAGTCCTAGATGCTCAAAAACAAAGGGAGAAAGTTACAACGTGATGCAATGCTACATTAGGATGGAAATCTCATCCTAATGTATAAATGATGAATGCTTAGTTAAAAGACTTGCAATTATTCCCAGCTCTCTCCATGCGGGATGCAAGGAGGAAATGTTAAATCTAATCTATATGTAATGCAAGCGATGAAATTTCCCTAAGCATGAATTGCTATTAGCATGAAGAATGGATTGACTTTGATTAGATCCAATCGCGAACTATAAGTACATGCAATGTATTAGGGATATGGACCTTATCTTACTCGATCAAGCAATCACGAAAATTCTAAGGGCTCGGTCACAGAAAACAAATAAAAATAAAGGTTAAAGCACAAAACATGAAAAACAAAGAAAATAAAGGCGGTGAAAATGTAGAAAAACTCAGTGAGCCCCAAGTAAACAAACACTTGGTAAAATAGGCCTAAGGGTTTAACATCCACTTTATTATTATTAGTAATTGAAATAAAATTGAGTTTCTCTGTCATAAAAAAAAGCAAAGTGACTATGCTAATAATCCTCTCTCTCCCTTTCTCCCTCTCTCTTGCTCCTCGTAGCTCAGGTGCTTCAACCACCTAAGCGGCCGCCTTCGCCTTGAGGTTCCTCGCAGGAAAAATGATAGAGAGATGATTAGCATAGATAAACAATTATCTCATATAAAAGAAAAATAAAGAAAGAAAAATAATGAATAAAAATAGCACACAAAAAATCTATCCTAAGCGTTGCTCCCCGACAATGGTGCCATTTGATGAACATACATATATATGAGGATCCTAATGTCCGGTCTTGGAGGGTTTGCGGTGCCCGATAAGTTGGGTCTGGCAACTGTTGTATCAACTACTCTCTCGTATCTTAGATATCCTCAATCCACATGCATTAAAAATTAACCCACGCTAAGCTCAATCAATGAATAATAGCGAGATAAAATTTATTATACCCTACATAATGATATACATGTATAGTATGCAAGGGTAGGGGCCAAACCACGAAGAAGCAACGGGAATATATCACAAAAATTGGCTAAGAAGGACAATAAATGTTTTTTGTGTTTCACAGGAATTTTTGATTTTTTTTGGATTTTTAATATTTACATGCTTGGATCTTTAACTTACATATTAATAGGCCGAATTGTTTTGGACAAAAAACTTAAATAGCTCAAAAAAATCCAAAACTAATTTTAATATATGACATGTATAATAAATGATTTTTAGGGTTAGATTAGGATTGCATTTTTTGGTTTTTCTTTTGTATTTTTTAGTGATTTGTGATATGTAGGTTCGAAATACAATAATAAATAACTTCTATTTTTTAGAATTTTTCAAAATATTTTTATGTATTTCTTAATGCAAATAGGGAATACATGCAATGTTTTTCAAATTTTAAATATAGGAAAATATTTTAAATAGAATTGTGAAAAATATGTATGATTTAATATCAACTCAGACATTAAAATAAAATTCCTACAATTTTTTCCATGCAAAATGTTATTTTTAATGCAAGAAATAAGAAAATAAAAACACAAGTATTGGCAGGGATCGAAACACAATTTAAATAAAGTTGAAATGCGTTTCAAAATAAAAATCCAAAGCCCATTGGCCTCCGCACAATTTTTCCTGAATATTTAATTCATATAATGCTGACAGAGGTATAAATGTAATATTCAAAAAGTGACAGTGCATACATATAATTTATCTCAAAAGTTTTTATCTGGAATACAATGTTTATGGACTAAATAATAATAATAAAGCTCATGGGTCCCTACAAAAAGCTCATCATCTCACATGTATGGGCACGTGAGGTGACATGGTGAGGGACCTAATTGTAATAAATGAAAGCTTGGGGTTTTTATACAATTTATACAAAATATTTTGAACTACAACTTGATCTTTATGGGCTAAAAAGAAAATACAAAAAGTCAGTGGTAGGTTGCAAGATTTCTATACTCAAGCGTTGGTGGGTGACTGGGATAATTCTACTTATCCACTTGTCGAGCACGTAACGGTCAACGACGCTTTAGAGATGGGCGGCTAGGATTAGATCCTATGCGAGATCTGACAGATGGCTACAGCTCACAGTCAAACGGCCACGATCAAAACTGGAGCAGGTGAGGGGATCCAACAGATACTGCTCTTTCTGAAAGGGAAGAACAATACATCAGGGCTCCTTCAATCGCTCCTACCTCACGACTCTGGCATTCTCTGGCACTCCTCTAAGGCTTAAAATAATCCTCAAGGGTGTTCGTAGCTACTGGATGCTTTAGAACACTCCGAGGACCATGGATGAGGTCCTAGGATCTCAAGGAAGGTATGGCATCCAAGAGACCTGCTTCTTGACCAAAATCACCTCCTAAGAGGTTGTTGACCTCCAATACCAGCAGAGTTATCACAAACACAAAAAAAGTGAGGTACATGAGGTATTATTGAGTGAAAAGGAATGAAGTTGGAGTCAGACAGAGCTCTATAGTGAGGCGATAGAGGAGGAGAGTTGATGCCTCGATCTGGGCAAGATCGAGGGAGTTTGAGGTGCTTGGGATGTAGTTGAAGTGAGTGGGACTGAAGGGGAGGTGATAGATACGATGATCTATCATAGGATGAGGAAAAAGTTGTTGGAGCTCAACTACAGCGAACTACGAATCATGGATTTCATGAAATGAAATGTGATTACATAAATTAAAACCCAAACTACTCTAACCTAAATTCTAGGAACAAAAAGAAAGCTAAACTATGGCTCTACCTCATGGGAGAAGGTAGCCGGTCGGAGCTCCGCCGTAGATGGTCGACGATGCTCGAATCATCGCATCCAAACCTCTTCCACCACTCCAAATGATTTGGCTGGCTTCCTGCTATCACCAGGGAACTTGGGCATGATAATATCTGGGTATTTTGAGGCCAAAGGGAGATAAAGTTTGAATAAAGGTCGGGGGAGAATGTTTTATACAGGGGAGACTTTGATCGAGGCCTCTGAACACTTCAGCAATCTGTCAATCGAGGACAGGTCCTTGCATGAAAGTCCAATGATCGAGGAACAAAAATGTTGAAGGAATCAAGCCTAGATAATGTAAGGATGATCGGGGGAAATCTAGGAAGACATTTCAATGACGAGGTCGGACAAGCTTAGGGGTTCAAATGCTTAATTGACCATAGGGTCAACCAAGGTTGAGCCATGTTTAGGCCACATCAACCACTATAGGACAAACCATACTGGAAATTCATTATTAATTAAAATTAAAATAATAAATGATTTATTATTTTTTGGTTAAAACATGAAATTATTTATTAAATGATGTAGTATTTTTATATGATTATTTATTTATTAGAGTTTATTTGTTGTATATTACTTTTTATAAGTACAAATAGAAGTATATTTACCTATATACTACGTATTTTATTTTTATTTTCTATGTTAGATTTTATTATTTTATCTACATATTTTATACAATTATAACTTATTTAAATACATATAAATAAATTTTTATTATATTTTTCTAAAGTAATATATATACTTAAATAAATATATGTATTTAATATTTAACTATATGTTTGTATATTTCATCTATATATTTCAATTCACTTATTTATTTTATTACATTTTTAATGGTTTTCTTTTGTTTTTAACTATGTACATGTACTATAAATAATGTTTACAAAATTATAAAAATATAAGAATGTAAAAAATATAAAGAATAAATATAATGATTATTTTATTTTAGGTAAATTACATAATAGGGACCCAAAACCCAACCTTTGTATCGTAATTCCAAATTAAGTGAAACCACCTTCATTAAATAGTAATTAAATTTACATACAATTAAAGGTGAGTTTGATCAATTTCGATATAGTATGGAGAAGATACATGTTTGTGAAGTTTAGATTTTGAATTTTTATTCTGAGTTTATAGGGCACATTGTGCATTAGTTTTGTGTGAAATAAACTTTATGTTTTTTATGTATTTTTTATCTACATTGTACAAAGCTTATTGATTTGAGGTATAAATAATAAAGAATAAAACATGTCCCAAAATAAATTACCGTGGACTTGAAAAATAGGATTTTTATTGTATTCTAGCTGCCCTTACTTTATTCCTTCTCGACCTACTCATCATGATGCCTAAGTCTCAGGATTTAGGGTCATTCAATAACTATGGTACTTCATTTCATTTTCTTTTTTTTCTTTTCTTTATTCTTTTCTTTTGGCTTTAAATGCAATATTTTATATAATATTTATAATGAAAATAATAGATGTTATTTTATGTAATATATTGTTATACATATGTATTTAGCTAGGGTTTAAAGGCTAAAATAAAATAACAAAGATGATAAAATGAAGATTCATCACTCATTAACCAACCAAATATACATAAATGAACGATCAACATAAATGAATAAATATTTTAAGGATATTTTACAGTTCTCATTTCTAGCACATACAAATGTATGATGTAAAATGATCTTAAAATATTGCATTTATGTTGGTTGTCCTTGGTTCAGAGGTCCCAAACTAAGGGGGTCCGTAAGGATTTGAACCTTACTATAAGGCGATCATTGTCACATGTTGCAGTCTAAATCTGAGGAAAATTCGATCGTGTAGCCCCTTTCTCTTCGATATACCAAACCAATCACAATCTACTATTAATATTGTTAGTACAATGATAGTTTTAATAATTGACTGTGATTGATTTTTGAGGTATACTGGAGGAGTGTCCGGTTATGCTGCCAAATTTTCCTTTCGATATAAACTATCATGTGACAACGATCAGTTTGTAGTAAGTCGAATCCTTATGGATGGGCTTAAGTGATAACTTAAAGAAAACACTTCTCCTCTCATCTCTTAAGATTAGTTTAATAGATATAGGTCAGCGATGTGTTAGGGTTTAGATTTTATAGGTCTATTTTCGTAACTGAAGCTTACGTTAAGGCTTGTCCTCTTATTTGACCTCTTGATTGTTTCGGGTGAAACGATGGTCAAAGAGAGTAGATATACAAGTTGTAGTTGATGGTCGTGTTATAGGGACTTTTCAAAGAGGTGTTCAAGAATTTTTGGAAGTTGCTTATGCTCAGGGTTCTCGTGTGGTGGATTCAGATGGTACTATCTTGTGTCCCTATCAAAAGTATCATTTACTCAAAAAAAATCTAAGGATGAAATTCATGTCCACCTTTATAAAAATGGTTCCATAGAAGGATATCATGTTTGGTGGAGGCATGGAGGGGTCATTGATTACACGACCAATGAGTCAAATGATGCGAACAACATTAAACTATTTGTAGAAATGGTTATAGGCGTTGTAGGTCCAGAATTTAACACTGATTGTCTTGGTGAAGAGGAATCATATGGTGATTCAGAAGACTTCTACGACCTATTGAAAAAGGTAAAAGAGTCGTTATGATTAGGTTATAAGATATATTCAAAACTCTCTGCAGTTTCAGAGCTTCTATCTATAAAGATGGAGTAAAATATGTCTTGTCATTATTTTTATGCTATGTTGATAATTCTCAAGAAAATGTTACCGAAAGATATTGAATTACCTAGAAGTTATTATAAAACCAAGAAAAGATGGGTTTAGCTAAAGTTAACATAGATTCTTGTATAAATCACCATTTTTATGTTACAGTGAACATGAGCATTTGATATGTTGTCCTGAATGTGATCAGCCAAGATTTTAGAAATCAAGTGAGAGCGGAAATAAAATATCAAGGAAAAGTTTACGATATTTTCCGTTAACTTGAAAATTGAAGTGATTATATTATTTTAATAAGACAACTAAATATATGTTATGGCGTATAGAGCATACTCGTGAAGAGTATATGGAGCATCCATTAGAGTCTGATTCAAAAAACATGGATATCAACTTTTCCTTCATTTTCAGAGGAAAGAAGGAATAACGGTATAGCTTATGTACAGAAGAATTTAATCTACATGGTAGAATTAAAGATAACTCTTGTTGGCAAGTAATAACAATGCCTTACAATCTACCTCCACGGTTGTGTAATAAGAGACAATTCATGTTTCTATCATTGTTGGTGTCAGGACCTAAGTATCCAGGAAAATACATCGATGTATATTTATGTCCTCTTATTGATGAGTTGAAGATGCTTCGGATCAATGGGATGGATACACGATGCCAATAAATGTCAAACATTCAATATGAAATCAACCCTATTATGGAAAATAAATAACTTCGCGGCTTATAGAATGCTATCTGGATGGAGTATGCATGCATGTAAAAGTTGTTCAAATTGTATGGAGAGTACAAGATTCTTTCAGCTTCAACACGGTTGGAAGTCATATTTTTTATTGTCATAAACGTTTTCTTTCAAACAATCATCCATATTGAAGAGAGAAACAAGAATTTAAAAGGAATATCATCGAACTTTTAGATCCTCCAACAATTAAGATCGATAATATGATATTACCATGTTTAGAGGAATTTGAAAATTCAACCATGGGAAATGGGGAAAATACACATAATCTACATAATTTTGGAGATAAATATAATTGAATTAAGAAGAGTATATTATGGAAGTTACCTTATTGGAGCAAGTTATCGATATGACATAATTTGGATATTATACATATTGAGGAAAATATATTCGATAACACTTTTTATAGAGTTATGAATGTAACTGATCGTACAAAAGATGCAATAAATTCTCATCAAGATTTAATGATTATTTACAATTGTCTAGAGTTATATCTAAAATATTTTGATATGATATTACCATGTTTAGAGAAATTTGAAAATTCAACCATGAAAAATGGGAAAATACACATAATCTATATGGTTTTGGAGACAAATATAAGAATTAAGAAGAATATATTATGGGAGTTATCGTATTGGAGCAAGTTGTTGATATGACACAATTTAGATATTATGCATATTGAGGAAAATATACTTGATAACATCTTTTGTACAGTTATGAAACTGATCGTATAAAAGATGCAAGAAATTATCATCATGATTTAATGATTATTTACAATCGTCTAGAGTTATATCTAAAAGATTTTGATAATGGAAGGGTCGAATTTCTGAAAGCGAAGAATACATTGGACAGAAATCAAATGAAAAGTGTATATGAATGGGTATGTAAATTGGAATTTCTAGTCGGATATGCATTAAATCTCTCAAATTTGATCGATTTGAAGAAGTTCTCATTTAAAGGAATGAAAATTCATGGCTATCATGTATTTATGGAAAGACTTCTATATATAGTATTCAGAGGGTTATTACTAAAAGGTAACACCAATGTTCTATCAGATATCAGCAGATTTTTTCAAATTATATGTTCGCCACGAGTACATTAGATGAAGATGGAATATCTTGAAAGAGTACTCCTCTGATTATGTGTAATTTTGAGAAAATATTTCCACCGACTTTTTTTTATTCGATGGAGCATCGGATGATTCATCTTCCCTACGAGCCAAAGTTGGTGGGCCTCTTTATATACCGATGGATGTATCCATTTGAAAAGTACTTGTTTATACTAGTTTCTTACTGTAATACTTTTGGTTATATTAATAACACAAGTTGTTATGCATAGGTTCACGATCTTCTTGAAAAGAAAGGTCCAAAACAAAATTAACGTCGAATGATCCATAAGTTCTCAGTATACATATGAAGAAGTAGCAACATTTTGTGATAGGTACTTTCCCGATGATGTAGAGGCTATCCACAATAGATTAAGTAGGAATGAGATAACTTACTCTAACGAAGAACCTCATATCAGTTTCTTTCATCAGTCAACTTAGATAATAGGAAAGAGTAGGCAGTGTTTTACGTTGAAACAAGAGAAAGAGGTCGTTGAGCTATACCTACTGGACAATATAAGGAAATAACACCATATGTATATTACATCTCTATCTAATTTTTTAAATAAATGATTATTTATTTATCCTCACATTTTAATTATGTGCATTAATTTTAGGGAATTTAAGAAGAAAATTGTTGAAGAAAACTCGACACATTCAGAAGATCAAGTTGTGAGCATATATAAGAAACAATTTCTGGAATGGTTTAAGAAACTAAAAAAATGATGATAATGATTATAGTATATAGATATTAAAATATTTTTCAAAATCTTTGATTAATAAGGTCCGATATTACAACTGTTGTTGGAGTAAAGGTTATTGATTTCATATCGTACATTATGGTAAAAACTTAATCACAGAAAATTACTGAGCGATGGTTTGTGAATTTTGTTAGGAGAGGATAATTTGGACTATTATAGAATCTTAAAGGAGGTTCTAGAAGTATAATATAGTATTTTAGGCATAAAGACGGTAGTTCTTTTTTTGTGTGATCGGTATGATACAAAAGAAGGCGTAGTAATTGATAGGAGGAATAACACTATTGATGTTATACAGAGAAATTTGATACGCATATTTAAATCATTCGTTCTTGCTTGACATGTGGAGCAAGTTTGTTATCTTCTGCAATTTTCAAAGAAGAGAAAGAATATAAAATATTTCACTATCATCAAGATAAATTTACGAACATATAATTCTAAAGAAGACACTCATATGGAAGATGTTACATATGAAGCTTTTACACTGCCTTATGATCAAAACAAATTCCATATGTAGTTCTAATCATTGAATCTATTCAATTGGAAGATAATGAGGTGATACATGCTGACCTAATAGATGACGTGGATATTCGAAATGATGATTCGGACAACTTTATTTTCGATGAAACATATTATAATTCACATGAACCAAATGACGAAGATTAACAGTAAAGATTTGGAAAAGTAAAATAAATCTCATATTTAATTATAAATTCGTTTCTATTAAATTGTCATTACAATCATGGCAGGTTTTGGATGTGGCGACTCACCGGAATCTCATCTATACAATCGTCCATCGACCTCACAATCCCTACCTTCTAGTAGGCGTCTGACTCTTCTCATTGGTTCAGGATCTCTTCCCGAGGAGTCTCGACGAATCTTATCCTACTACTAGTCTCTTGGTTATCCCCCTCCTCCCTTTTATGAAAGTGTACACAGAGAGCCCCTCTCCTCAATCGATCTCTAGATACTCTCTGTCCATATTCATGGGCATATATCGATGGATTCTAAGTCTCCTTCTTCCATATGTCCGAGCATACACGTGCCTTTACTGAATGGAGGTGGGAAGAATTAAGAGTCCTTCCCTCTATAGGTGCTTTCTCCATATGGGAGGTAAAATCATTTAAATTTTGACATTTTATTTTACATAAGTATCATATTAATAATAAATATTTTATTTATAAATTTTCTAAATAGAAACAGGGTTGCCAAGGATATAACCAACAATGTGAAGACCCATTTGACTAGTATCTAGTTCTGTTGGTATCGCATTCCTGCTACTGAGCAGAAGAGGTTGTTTTGTATTTTCTAGTAAGAATTGTAATTTATCGAATTATATGATAATTATTACAACTCATTTAGTTAACATTATTTTTAAAATGTTTAGAGAAGGTATTATTTTGTTCTTAGTTTAAGGCGAGGAGAGACTCACATGCGAAGAAGGGATGTGAGGAGATGAATTTTGAGGAGATGAAGAGATATCCACCGACATGATGCACAAATGATAGGTATTCTCTTTTCTTATATTTAAAAAATGTATTTTTCAAAGATTTTATATTCATTTAATATTTATTGCAGGTTAGTTGATTTTTATGATGCATTCATTTATGATTCTGAGTTTGAAAGAAGATCGATGGCGGTAAGGACAAAGCGCTAAAAGTAGAAGATTAGGTTGACTAGTGGCTTAAAAAGCCACAATAAAATTAGAGTTGAACTTGTATTTTTGAAAAATCCCTCTATTTTAATTTCTAACTTGATATTGATACAAGATGTCTAGATAAATTGTATTTTTTTCTAGGCTACTAGGTTGGAAAGAGGGTCATCATTTCAGGTGTGGTGGTCCAAGTCTCACATGAGTAGGAAGGAGGGACAATCTCAATGGTTAGATCCTAAAGCAAGAGAATTGATGGTAAGTATTTTAAATTTAAAGTAATTTGAAATTTATAACTATATTCAATAATTAATCTCAACTTCTTTATCAGGATCAATATTTGGCTCTATCTGCATAAAAATGGGATGGGACTCTTGAGATAGATCAACCTCATTTGATAAAGCATTTTAAAACCCGATATAGTAAAACACTATTGTAATTTATTTGATTTTTTAGCAATCGATATTTTGTAACAATCAAAATTTATATATGTGTTGGAGGAAAGGGATATTGTGGCCAATAGGAGCGAACACTTGGTGGTCTTCCTCCATACTATGTAGAGGAATATCCTCATTCCTATGCTGTGTATGGCCAGCCTTCGTATCTAGAGACACAACTATCACATCAATCGTTGCCTCAGGTGGAGTCCCAGATGGCGATGATGGTGGAGAAGGTGATCAAGTTGCATGAAGATTTCACGACGTACGTGTAAGAATTCTCCTTCTAACGTGTATTAGTTTAATAGTTCTTTAATTTTACATAATTATCTTATATATAATATACTTATTATAGGTCACAATGGCATGCATCTCATGATGAGGATATAGATGACAAGGAGGAAAATGACCCAGAAGAAGAGGCACACATGTATGCCAGTTTAAGGAGAAAGAGAAGGAGAAAATGAAATCCGAACAAAGTTTGATTAAAAAAATTAGATCGGACTAGAAATGATTTGTGGTATTTTTTCATGTGTACTTGTAGAATTTGGTTAGTTTTTAAAATGTGTAATAACTTTAATGTTAGTTTTAGGTGTACTTGTACAATTCATTTGTAAAACCATTAGAAAATCTAATATGATGTGTGTGTGTGTGATACCAGTTCTTAAATATGATGCTTTTACATATAATGAAGTTCTAAGAACTTATATGTTAAGTTTATAAGTTTATATCTATATTCTTGATTTAATGCAATTTTACAAAAATTAGAAGATATCAGATAGATGATAAATTACAGGTACTTATCTTAACTCTAATACGCACCTGTAGTGGTTTCTAAACATGTTTTACAAGTTCGACGGGGCCCTCAACCCCGCCAGGCCTGCATATATTTTACAGGTTCACAAATTTGGGGAACACATGCCCTCGTCCCTTGCACTCTTGGTGATCACCGACGAACTCAGGAATCGTTGTTTTAATTTTGATTTGTTGTTGTTGTAGCCGGGCAACTCAGAGAATCATCTAACAAGTCATCACATCAAGGAATACATACAAAAATATAATCCTCAACGCGATCAAAGTTATTTATTTTACTTAAGTAAGTCCCAAGGTTAAACTCAAAGACGTAATATGAGGGTTCATAATTAATCGCTAAATAATTCAGAGAACTAATTTTCAGTGGAGAAGAATATTTTTGGTGGTGTTGTCTTTTTCAGATTTTATGGGTTTTATACAAGAAAATGTAATTAATCGATAAAAGAAATACGATGCATAGATTTTTAAAATAATTTTAATGTAAATGGAATATATGATATGTGTAAGCAAAAAATAAACAAACAACTGCAGTCTTTTTATGATTTTTAAATGATGTAGTGAGTAATGCAATATGTATGCAAGGGAAAATACAGGTGTGAGACGAGCCACAAGCAATAATGAACAAACCATAGTCAATTAATGCCTTAATTTATAACCCCAAATTAATCACCACAATCAATGCACAAGCAATTGAGCAATAAAATCAAAAAAAGAGAAGAAATGTGCTCAATATAAGAAATGAACTCCTTAATTAATTGATATAAATTAATTGATACTCAAAAGTATCTCAAAAATAAAATCTCAGAATTCCAAATGAAAGAGGATCAAATAAGCTTTAAATCGACTCTAAGAACATAAAAATCTGATGACAAATGTACAAGATATAGGCAATTGAAGTTCCATGGGCTAAATAGTAATAGAAATAATTAAAAAAATTCTATTTGGACCTTAAAGGGACTTTTCTGCTATTTTATAGAGTCATTTGGGCATCATGGTTATTTACCCCCAAGCTAGGGTATACTTGGAATTCTGGAGAATGGCCAGGGCACATGTGCAATTTACCCAAAGTCACGTACATCACGCACATGACCAGGACCTTCTGGTTATTTTGGAAACTCAGAGGGGTCTACCGCAAATTAACTTACAACCATGTGCCTAGGCACATGAGGTCTTGGTTCGGGTTAAGGCTTGTTGTGCACCTCCACATGTCGGTTGTGAGAAGTTTCGGAGGCACCCAAGGCACGAGGCTCGGAATGTGGCACATGGAGGTTCTTGGACCCTTAATGACGTTTGATTTTGTGGCTTGGATGACTGTGATTGGCTTTGTTCTTGAACATACGTGATCTGGAGCGCTTGGAGATTGGCTTGCTTCTTCGCTCAATGATGACCTTGGCTCCTGCATGTAAGGGGGATGGATGGGGTTCCGATGGTCGGTGGAGGAAAGGAGATGATGGATGAGGGACTCTGGTCATTGGCAGTGGAGAGGAATATGAGTAGAGTCTAGTGGCTACGTCAATGGTCGATCAGTGAAGTGGTTTTGAAAAAAAAGGGGGTTTCGGGAAGGGGGTTCACCTAAGGGTGGGGGAATGAATTTGACTCTTGTTTTCACCTCAAGCCACGATGATTTGCGACAAGGTTGGCTTCAGTGAATTGAGAAGTAGCACAGGGGGGAAATCCATGTAGATCTTGCTAAGAGGAGGTGATTGGTTGAAAATTGGGAGGTGTTGTCAACACCCTCCCCTGGAGCTTTCTCTTTCTTTCTTGATTTCTCGATTATTAGGCAGATAGGCTAATGAAGAGCAATAGATGGTCGGGCGATGGGTTAAGTTGGATGAAGGTGATAATGGTGGTTAGGAAGTTGCAGATCGGAAGATTAGGGTTTATGTTTGGGGATTAGGTGGTTATGAGGAGTGGCGGGTGACGAGGACCTGATATAGGAGTTAACAGAAATGGAGATAAGGTTGGCTTCGTTCCACCGACTAGGGATGGTCACTGACTTTTGGGTTTTGATGATTACTAAGGGGATAAGACGACATGGATAATGATAATTGAAGGCGACTGGGTGGTTTGCATGTTGTTGGAAGGTTAGGGTTAATCAGAAATAACGAGGGTAGGAAGAGAGGGGGGATGGCTGACTGTTGTGGGAGATGTGGCAGAGCAAGGAGGCGCAGAAAAAGAAAGGCCAGGTGATGGTGGCGATAGAGGTGTAGAGGAGGAGACCTTCACATATAGGGAGCACGAGGAGGATGGTTAAAGATAGTCATGTGACGGCATGTGGGGGGGGGAGGGGGACACGTGCTAGGCACGTGCTCTTAAGTCTGAAGGATCCGTTACATGCTTAGCATGTGGAGAGAGAGAGAGAGGGAGGGTGGGTTTCCTAGAGCCAAGTGGCTTTAGTGAATGCGCACCACGTGGCGTGATGTTGACGAGGATGTTTGACCATGCATGAAAATATAAAGACAATTAAGAAATAAATAAGAGATGGACCCAAATGCAAAAATGTATATAATGAAAAATATGCATCTAAATGTGAACTACAATGCGCATGAAGGACTCATATGCAAATGAAATAACTTGTGCAAGATGGGATTTTTTGGCGATATTTTATGTTTATAAAATATCAATTTTTAGCTTCCATTTTTATTTGATTTTCTGAGATAAATAAATGTATGAAGAATTCAAATATGATGTGGAATGATGCAGTGGACTCAAATAGAATTTTTTGGTATTTTATGAATTTATTTAATGTTGTAAAAATTAGGGAAGTGGATTATGTACAAGTGGATTCGGTCAAGAAGCTTGGGTCATAACTTGTATTTTTCTTTGTTTTTCTTATTTTTTGGATTTTAATTTTTATGTAATTTATTAGATCATAACATGAAATAAAGAAATAAAAAAGAAAGAAATCAAAATGAATGAAATATGCACATGAAATGATAGGTTAGAAACAACAAAAATGCACAATGTACAGTTAGGTCTCAAAACTCGATTTTCATACATGGACTCCGATTCTTTTGAATTTGGTCTTGATTTGTATAGATATGAACGTACATTAATGCAAAAGTGAGTAGAGTACATTTGGACACTATATGAGAGAGATCACGTTTTCATCTTTATGTCCTAAAATTAGGATTTATGATTATTTCAAATTAGTATTTTTAAGATTTTTTATTGACTAAGGTTAGTGATATGTACATAATAAATTTGGTTTCATGTCAATTTGAGTTAGCATTAAGTAAAAATACGTTAGGTGAAAAATAAAGATGGTTATGAATGCGTAAATGAATGCTAATTTATGCAAAATATTTACAAGTGCGTGAAAGTCAATTTTATGAAGTTAACATGTAAATAATCCTAAATTCTCGGGACGAAGCTATATTTTCAGCTAATTAGAGTGATGAATCACATATTTATCAACCTCTATACTTAAACCTTGCTCGTCCCCGAGCAATTAAAAATGAAGAGGTGAAATGAGATTGGGTTACATACCAATATTGTGAGCAAAAGGTGAAAATGGAGCTAGATCTGACCTTTGGATTAATGGTTTGGCAGAATTCCTAGGTGAATTAGGGTTTCAAAGTCAACAGCCTCCAAGTTCTACACATCATTGTAATAATTAGCTCAAAGTCATATTAGATTAATCCTCACCCTAAAGCCTACCTCATGAATATTGAACAATTGTCTCATGTGTGTGAAGAGTGTCATCTCTTCCCATATGAAATGCCAAACTACCATGCTAACCTCTCCTCTAATTACTCATCCTCTTGGAGTTAGATATTTCCTTCTAAGCTCATATACATGCTAGTTCACAACGAATATGGAGGGAGAAATTTTTAAAAGAAGGGGAAAGGAACTCGAGGGTGACCAGTGTAGTCTCCTCACCCATGAAGTTTGGCCAGTGTAACCAAGTCTCTGCCAAGATATGTAGGTTGTCTGAAGCTAGTACCTATGTGGTCAAATATATATTTAGTAGTTGGCTTCTTTTTGTATGGATTTTAGTTGCTCTGCATGGATATTTTATGCATCGATAGATATAGAATCTTTTTACTCTGACTATGTTTTGAGGTCCTAGAAAAATTATGCTAGAAGTCCATTCCTCATCTGAAGTTTTATTCAACCCATACTCCAGTCGTTAGATGTCCATGCTACCAGAAAAGAGACTCACACAATCTTCCAACACCCTGTTTGAGTTGAGCTAAGTGCATAATGCTAGAATATAGATCAATTTCCTATTCAAGAGTCATACTCATAATGGGATGTTTGGGTTAGACACTGAGAGTTAACATATGTACATTGTCATGCGGAACTCGAAGAATTAAGTCCGTGACATGAAGCTTCTAAAATCCTATTTATCAGTGAAGTTCCTCTAAAATTAAGTAGACTAAGGCCAAGTCAAGACCACTATAGGTTTCTTCTCATAACTCGATTCATAACCTAAGGATTTTTCACCAATGCATATACATGAAATGCTGAATGAAGTGCAGATGCGTGAAATGCAAAAAAAATCGATTTTGATTTGTGATTTTTTGTATTTTTTTGTGTTTTTAATTTTCTATTCACATTATTCGCATTGCACAGATTTCTATGCATTAGACAAATTGTCTCAAGTTTTACAAAAGTTACCCATACCCTGTGTTAGTTGTATGTACAAAAAATACAATACCAAATAGTACAATACAATGCTGACTATATACATAATGCATCCATGTACAATACCCTTGGGTAGTGTCTTCATAATAATTCATTTCTATGGTTATATACTTAGTGAGATTGCTATAACTTGAAGCACTGAGAGGAGAAGGATCGAAGTGCTTCTTCCCTCGACTAGTAACCAGACTAGAGGAAGTGCCCTTTCTAAAATGAGTCTGTGAAGTGATAGCCATTGGTTCTTCCTCAGATGAATCACCATTTTTGTTGTATATATCCTCCAAGGTCAATATACATCTCGAGTGTACGATGGTGCTCAGAGTCAGTTTTAGTTTTGTTGGCTCGGGTGTTGGATCACAGTAATGATCAAGGAAATCCAAAATAACTGTGTCCAGATTTGGTGCATTAGATGGGTCCGGGTCTAAGTCATGCTCATTCACCTTGGTAGCAGCATGGGTAGCATCGACAGTCGGATCATTAGGTGTCTCTCCCTGGGTTGCGTTTATGGTTTGTGTAGAGGTTTGTTCTTGTGAAGGGTTTGATGCATGGGTCTTCTCTGTGTCACGACTATCGATTTCATGTTTGGTTGTCTTAGGGTTCGGTGTGTCCTCACGATTTTGCTTATTATGATCAGAGTTCAGAAATATCTTGAGTCATGTAATCGATAGTCACTCTAGCATAGGCTAAGAATTGCTTTCCCAAAATGATGGGAGACTCAAACAACTCTCCTTGGTGCCAAATGTCCAGGACAATAAAGTCCACTATGTGTTTGACACCTTAGAAGTTCATGATAACATATAATTCCTTTGGATCTTTGTTGGATCGGTCAGGAAATTGAATGATCACTCTGGTCTTTTTGAGCGGTCCGAGTTTGAGTTGGTCCAACATGGACTTCGGGAGGATGTTCAGGGTGGAGTTGTCATCATTCCGAACATGAGTAAACTCGGTGTTCTCAATTTCATAGGTGACCCTAACCAACGTTTGACTCTGTGGCTTTTTCTCTTTTTAGACTAGCCATAGTGATTAAATGAAATTAAGTTCTAGATCTGTTTCTACCTTTCTTCTTGGGTGGTAATCTACTATTCACAAGTCTTTGAAGATTGGGCACATATTATATGGCCTTGATTAATAGAAGCTCATAGATCAGACTTTGCAAAATGCTTCCATTTCTGTGTTTTCTATTTTTTTTAATTTTACATTTTTTTTATTTTTTGGCATTTTCATTAAAGTCAATAGAATGGTTAGTGGACTGGTTAGGTGTCTGTGGTGGATGTGCCTGAACATTTTGCACATGATTTGTCTCAGGTTCGCTTTGTTGTATCCCCACTTCTCCATAGTTACTCGTCATTTATTTTACCATCTGGTAACATTATCAATTTGTTCTGTCAAAGCATCGACTCTATAATTAATTCGAGCTATGTCATCTGCTATTGTCTCATAACTCAAAGATGAATGATCATACTCATCATGTCATGACTCCGACATGCAATCTTGAGCCAAATAATAGTCATATTTTGTGGTAGTGGCTTGATCATGAGTTCTATTTCCTTGACTCCGAATCTCAAATGCCTGATCAAAGGAAAATTGGTCGTACTCAGGAAGAGAGTTCTCTTGAGTAGGGGATGATTCAAACAATGTATTCTCTCATAATCAAGAATTGTATTTCTCTATCAAATTCGATTATGCTTATGTCCATCCTTGAATTCGCTCGCTCCATATATCTATATACATTCGGTTATGCAAGTAGTTCATCTCTTGAATATTCAATCGAATAAGGAGTGGGACAGAATGAGGGTGGAATGTATGATGACTGGAGAAGAACAGACTCAAAGAGAGGGTTCTCCTGATATGAGAATGAAGACGAAGATTGTTGGGAATCAGTCATGTAAGCATGACCTACAGAGTCTGGGTATGAATACTAATATTCTAACATCTTCGAAAAAGGAAAGTGGAGTATGATTCACGAACCTCGATATATGTACGCAAGTGTAATAATCTTTGAATGCAAATTCAATACACAATGCGTACACCAAAGTTTGCCAACTTCACACAATGAAGGTCGTAAGAGTTCGATCGATTGTATTTTCAATTTTAAATTGTTCATAAAACAATCTTTGAATCTGTTACACACAAGAGTTTCGCCCTAACGCCTAGATGCAGTTCTACCACCCCTCAATTAAAGGAGCGATCTGCCAGGATGTCATGTTATATCACAGCCCTAAAGGAGATAATAGATGAGCACACCTAAAATGTCGACTATGGTTGGAGGCAAGCGCTTGTAGATCCGAAATCGACAAGAATCGGATCTAGATACTTAGGGAACATGTACAAGGTTTTGGACATTAACCTTACGGCTACATCCTCACCCACTCAAAGTATGGAGGTATATACATGTGTACAAGGATGGGGTCGCTCTCCCACAATCAATGATATTCAATTTTATCCGATTTTAGTTAGTCAATAACGTTAGCAATCTCATTGTTTTAATTTGGTTATCACTTGAATTTAAGTGGAGAACGAAGCACATCTACATGGGAATTATAATTTCCTTTAATTCCTAGATGAGTAAAAATCGAGAGAGAATAGAAAAAGCCGTGCAATGGGAAACATGATGATGGATGCAAAGTCAGAGATACTTGTAATGCTTCCTCGCAATCTCTGTGCATGCTGCTCAACAAAATTGAAATTTCCCTAATAAGGTGTTTCTAATGCGTGCATGGGAAACTGCACCTAAAACAAGGATTTATATTAGCAGTGATAGAACAAATTAATTTGGATACATGAAATTCGATATAGTGCTTATAATTAATGTGAGAGTGTGGACGTAATCATACGAGCACGAAAAGAAACCTAGTAGCTCTAATAGTCATGGTGCAATCATAGGACTATGTCAATCACCACAAAATACTAAGGCTCAATAGATCGAGAGTCCAGTCTAGGTACAAATGCGAGTCTTCAAATGAAGACGACTACAAATTATTTACAAAAATAAAATAAAAGCACTCTCTTAAAAAATAAGAAAATAAATTCTCCGCACTTCTCAGCATGTTCAATATATCGAACCGTCTGCCTCCGATCACCCTAAGATGCATCAACCTCGAGAAAGCAGCTCCAAGTCGCCAGATGCCTCACGCGAAAAATAAGAAATCAGATATTAGAGAGAAGTTCACAAAAAATATATACAAAAATAAACAAAAAATGTTGAGAAATTAAATAGTGATATAAATACAAGAAGTCCAGAGGTCAGATTACCTGGGGAAGAAAGACCTCAACATTTAATTTTTTTATAAAAAACTAATTCTAAATCGTATACTCCCCGGCAACGACACCATTTACAAACTTAGGAATCACCCTTTTAATTTTAATCTATTGTTGTTATAGACAGACAACTCAGATATTTCATCAAAAAAGTGATTGTATCAAGGAATTAATATGAAAAGTTAATCCTCAATGCGATCAAAGTTATTTGTTTTACTTGGATAAGTTCCAAGGTCGAACTCAATGAGGAAATATGAGGTTTTGGAAATAATCTCTAAATAATTCAGAGAACTAGGTTTTCATAGGAGAGGAATATTTTTGGTATTATTATATTTTTTAGTTTTTATGGGTTTTATATTAGGAAATATAATTAATTGATAAAAAAATATGATGCATGAATTTTTATATCAGAATTAATCTCCTCCTCAGTCTGGACATCGTCTCTTAACAATCACTTGACAACGCTTGACAAGTCATCAATCTATATCTTTAAATATCATCCACACACCAACCTCTATGATAAACCATTGAATCAAAAGCTATATGATTATTAAGATGGTCACGGCACATGACCCTAATTATACTAAGTGACCTCATAAGTACATTCATTCATTTAATCTCAGATAAAGAGTGAAATAAGCAATAATCTTTGTAGATATATCAAACATTACAATAATATTTATTTTAAGAATGGTTCACAATGGGCTCACGTGGCTAACATTGTATTCACATTCCTGATTTTCCATAATTAATTTAATATTCTATCAAATATTCAGATGTTTAATGAGTAAATTAAGCTTATGTTGTAAAATGTATTAATTAAAATTATTTTGCGAAATGAATTCATTTTAAAACAAGTCTTAGAATCAATATTATAAAATTGTAGAAGTTTTTAAAATGAAACATAACAATTTCATAAATCTGTACATTAATGGAAACATTGTGGATACCTCAATTATATCTATCTTTAGAAAAATGAAAAAAAATCAAGATTATGAATACATTCCCGCGATATTGAATAAATGTGATAAAAATGAGATAAAAGTTTATCTTAGTGAAGTGGGGTTTTTTAGGATAATAATAAAAATGTCAGTCAGTTTATCTCTACTCACCATTCACATGTTCAATTGATTTTAAGGAACTTTTTGCTTCGTATCTCCCTCCTCTTACATAACAAAAATAATCTCCCTTCTCTTTTTGTGCCATGTATTTTCATATTTAGAAGCCTTTCTCTAAACACTTTCTATCTCAAAGACATAGAAAAGGATCAAAGGTACATTACATATTTGAATAAAAATGATCTTCATACTAATTATGAAATATCTTAAAAAAGTTTGACTCGTGAGATTAAATTTTTAAAATATGTTAAAAATATACGAGAAAGACTCATAATTTTCATAACTAGAGGTTAAATGGGCAAATAAAAATATGCATTCGTTGTGTAATAGAATTAATGCATAATATATGTTTGATTCAAATATTTTCCATTCTTTAAATAAGATTTTGATTCATAATATTATACTAAAATTTTTTATTGGATGGTAAATGAAAATGAAAAATAAGAAATACATAGCATTTATGTGTTCTCTCTCATTTACATACATTTATATATTAATTTTAAAGATAAACTTTCAATTCATATATATTTTCTTTATATGTTTTAAAATAAATTATATACTGGAAATGCTTTTGAATATTTAAAAACAATCAAACAATTCAATTCATTTTATAGTAAATAAGATAAAATTAGTTTTGAAATATTTTAAAATATCTATTTTCAAGATAGGCATTATACATAATACAAATAAATTTTATTTTTTTTATAAACTAAGAAAAAATCCATCTAACATATATAAATTAATTTTATTCAAGAAGTATAACTTTTCAACTCTATATTAAGGAGAAGAGTGAGATTCATCCTTTTTCGAGTTTGTGAGAGAAACTGAACCAGGAAGTTACAAGCATTAAGACAAAAGATAAAAGTGAAAGATACAAACATGTGAATCTTCAATGTATTTTTTAAAAATAAGTTGCAACTCCACATATGGTTGTGATTAGGAGAAACAATCAATACACAGAATAAAAAGAAGACCATAAAAGGAAAGAATCATCATCGCATATTAAAAGAAATATTTAGAGGTATAAGTTAAATTATTTAGGTATAGATTGATTAGTTTTGTTTAAAATATATGTTACAAGCGCATGGTTTATACTTGTTTAATGTAAAATCATAAAAGTAGTCTTAAATCCTAAAAATATACAAACCCTCATGAGAGAAATGAACTAAAATAAGAGATGTAGTCACTTGCTATAATTTCTTGTTCTTGAGCTCCAATCTTGAGTTTTCACTTATTGAGAAATAAAAATGCCTTTGCCTTTCATTGTAATACACATGAACGAAGAAATGACTCGGTGAGAAAGATACTGGGAGGTCTCAGAGAAACAATGCAAGCGTAAAAGATGAAAGAAGAAACAATGCATAGAGATGTGAATAAAAGATAATATAAGAAAAGAAAATCACCATCACGCCACGCGATTCCATACATTCGTGAATGTAGAGTGATATTTGAGAATAAGAATTATCGAACTCGAAAGACCAACGAGATCATGTAAATGAAAGAAGAAAATACATCGACAATGTGGATAGAAAATGCAAAATGTTAATGTAAGACATTATATGTTATTGTTTGATAAAATTTTGAGCACATGGATCATGTCTCCCTTATACCCTCAAATATTTTTAAAAGTTGCAAATAATTTCCTTATATATTTCAAATATTAACGACATATCTCCACGTATATCATCACCATACAACTAAATTGTGACATATCATCCATGCGTTATTGACATATGAGAACATTAATAAACACATAATATTAGCATCCATGTGATATAATGATATGCCAACCTATTCTCTGTACATCATAATCAATGAGTATAGTATGGCGGAGATGGAACCTCTGATGTAGCCATTGCTGGAGCAGACTTTGCAGTAACGGCTAGAGTCGCTCGATCTTGATCAAGCGGTTCACACAAAATCGTACGGTACAAACCCACAAAAAGTACGATTTCGTGCGAAGAACTCAAAGATCGAACAGCTCTAACCGCTACTGCAGCTGCAAGAGGGGATCCATTATGTAGTATCACTCCCCTTGACATTTTCTTACTATGAGAAGCAATTAAACCAATGAATCCACCTTTTTGAAAAATGTTGTCACAATAAGTGCGGTGGAGGAATAACTGTTAGCTGCTAATCTATCAATTTCTTCTCTCAGGGATCGTTTGGTTGCAGGGTTGGATAGGGTTGGGTTTGGGTACCCCGAGGTACCCCTCCTTCCAACCCTTCCAATCCTCCTCACATATTACTATTCACAGGGGTACCCCAACCCAACCCTGTCCATCCTCCACTCCACTCAAACAGGGAGATCTGAGCAGGCGTTGTTGACGTAGGGAAGGATGAGAGGAGGGCTGTTGGTCCCGCGGCAATGGAGGAAGCCCCATCAGCCACGGCCCTATCGCCTCCCCCGCTCTTCCACGCGCGCCCTCCTCCGCTTCCTCCCCATCCTGGCGCTCCTCGCCCTCGCCGCCCCCGCCTTCTTCCACTTCCGCCTCACCCGACTCCACCAGCTGAGGCAGCGCACCTGCGGTTGGCTGCAGACACCTCCCCCCATGGTCTGCGCTCACGGCGGCGATTCCTCCAATGACGTCCCCAACACCGTGAGCCCTTCCGATCCATCTCCCCTCTCTTTTCTATTTATGATGAACACATCTCTGTAAACGATCACACGCTTGATATGATTGCAGATGGATGCCTATCACTCTGCCATCCGATCTCATGTCGATTGCATGGAAATAGATGTTTCTCGTTCTGCCTATGGAGTTTTATTTGCACTTCATGATAGGTACACCTGTAGAAATCTCTTTTTTTTCTTAGTGACGGTGGTTGTTTATCTTGCACAAAGGAGTGAAGTTTATCTTGCACAAAGGCATGGAGAATGTTTGACTACTTGAGTGACGTAGGCATGATGAACGTGATGAGAGAGATAGAAAGCATGCCTGCAGAGTAAGATTTTGGTAGAGCAAAGAAATGCACAAGTTGTGACGGGAATGCGGCGATCCACTCAGGGTTTTGGGGGCTGATGCAGACGAAAAATTTGAAGCGATAGAGAAATAATTTTGTGTGGAAGAAATTTAGAGAGGGGAGGAAGAAGGAGAAAAAACACATCGGTTACGGGGTTTTGGAGAATGATCGCGAAGATCGCATGGGGAGAAAAAAGACAAAGAGAGATAAATTCAATTTTTCATATAATCTGAACTGAATTGTCCCTTACAATAGACTATCATCCCCTTTATATAGGAGGGGAGGAATTACAAAATTAGAAAGAAATTCGAATTCAAATAAAATCCGACTCGATCCTAACTAACTCTAACTGATTATAATTGACTCTTAACTAATTTTATCTACAAAAAATATTCAGATTACAATCTCAATTTATTTAAATAAAATAATCAAACTAATTAAAATAACTAGTTAAGGACGAGAATCCCTAATTCGAAAAATCCCCAAATCAACCATTTGTTTCAATTCGGTTTGCCCTGCCAATTTGGGAATGGTTGCATCAATTCTCCCCTGCTTGAAAATTCATCTCTTGACGAATTGCTTTATCTTCGAAACTTGACGATTTGATTTCAACGTTCTCGATTGCCTTTTGGAAGAATAGATGTGGAGCAAATGACGGAACCCAGGTATCTTTGGTGCGGTGGTTGGAATCGTCAACACCATGCTGGAAGAACATATGTGGTGCAAATGGCGATGCTCTTACAAACTTTGCCCTCTCATTGTGGTGCTCGAAAAATTGATGGGGCAACTTCATCTCGAACACCGCAGCATGAAGAGAACCCATAACAAATGTGTCACACCAGTCTAGGAGGGAAGGAGATGTGGACAATAAACTAGCCCATAGGGTCCTTATATAGATGAATCCCATATTCCTAACCCTATTTGGAGAAGGTGGCAGCCGCATTTCCCTTTTCTCAGCATCCCTCTTTAAATATTCTTGTTCCAAAGTTTTGCAGTGCAATTTTTTTACCCCTACAACTAGAGCAATACCTTCTAAATTCCCCCCATCTTTAACCTTTATATAATTATTTTTGCTGGAGATAACTTTTTGCAAAAATTACAAATCAACCTTCTATCCTCAAATTTCAGGGATTCAATCTCTTGCAGAGAAATCCCACGCTAGGGTTCTCTATCCCCTCGTTTTAAGCGGCGCCTGACACTGGGGTTTAGATTTCTCTAGCAGCGGCGCAATTGAAGATGATGCAAATGGAGGCGGCGCAAATACTGATGACATCGAGCTGGGCGGAGGCGGTGCACAGGTGGTGCGTGCATCGGGTGCAAAGCGTAGCCAGGACGAGAACAACCACTTCGATGGCGGTAACGTGGTGATCTGAGGCATGCGAGGCGACGATGGCGTTGGGAAATATGATGATGGCGATGACCGCGCCTGAAGCGCGCACGGTTGTGGTGGAAGCTCGAGTGCGAGTGATGGCGGTAGCCGTGAAGATGATGAGGGACCTGTTGGCGGCGAGATGGGAAGTGCATGCAACGATCACGCCAGAAGCGCGCACGACGACAACAAGGCCTCGAGATCGAGTTGAGGCAACAACGGTAGTCGTGCAAGCCATGCGCATGGGGGCGATGGCTATGCCTCCGAGGAGGGTGGCGGGGCTCCCTACGTCTGACGAACGATGCCCTTTGGGATGGGGTGTAGGGCTGGTGCATGGGAAGAGGTCGAATGATTGATAGGGGTGCTCTGACCAACGACTGTGGCATCATCAGTGGTGGTAACAATGACGTGGGGACCTCCTGGTCTGCAACTATAGAGAACAAATCAAGAACTCCGCATTCTTCATCCTCCAAGCTTTCATCGTAGATAGGCTCTTTGTCATCATGTTCTTCTTGTGATGAATTTCTATCAAATAATCCTTCATCTTCACTTTCATCAAAAGTTGGTCATGTATCTTCATGGTTTTGTTGTACACTAGTTGTGGCAATAAAATCCTCTTCCGAACTGAAAATATCTTTGTTTTCCGGACCAAGATCGGGTTGAACAACATGTCCAACATTCTGATTTTTGTTGTCGAAGGACAAATTTTCATCGATTTTTGTGTCCAACCACCGATGGACCTTTAAGGATGCTACAAGACGCTTCTTGAACATTCGTTGACGCGATCGCGCATGCGGGCCATGAGATATGCGGCTTAGATCAAACTTCAAACACCAATATGCGACAGGATCGTTGAATCGTGAGAACGATTCAGTTGCCATGCTCTGATACCAAATGATGCAGAGGAAAAATTTGAAACGGTAGAGAAATAATCTTGGGTGGAAGAAATTTAGAGAGGGGAGGAAGAAGGAGAAAAACACATCAGTTCGCGGAGTTTTGGAGAAGAATCGCGAAGATCGCATGGGGAGAAAAAAAGACAATGATAGAAACTCAAATTTTCATATAATATGAATTGAATTGTCCCTTACAATAGACTACCATTCCCTTTATATAGGAGGGGAGGAATTACAAAATTAGAAAGAAATTCGAATTCAAATAAAATCCGACTCGATCCTAATTGACTCTAACTGATTTTAATTGACTCTTAACTAATTTTATCTACAAAAATGTTCAGATTACAATATCAATTTATTTAAATAAAATAATCAAACTAATTAAAGTAACTAATTAAGGATGAGAATCCCTCAAAAAATCCCCAAATCAACCCGTTGTTTCAATTCGGTTTGCCATGCCGATTTGGGTTTGGTTGCATCAATTCTCCCCTGCTGGAAAATTCATCTCCTGACGAATTGCTTTATCTTCGAAGCTTGACGATTTGATTTCAACATTCTCGATTGCCTTTTGGAAGAGTAGATGTAGAGCAATGACGGAACCCAGGTGTCTTTGATGCGGTGGTTGGAATCGTCAACACCATGCTGGAAGAACATATGTGGTGCAAACGACATGCTCTTACGAACTTTACTCTCTCATTGTGGTGCTCGAAAAATTGATGGGGCAACTTCATCTTGAACACCGCAGCATTTAGAGAACCCATAACAAATGTGTGGCACCAGTTCAGGAGGGAAGGAGTTGTGGGCAATGAATTAGCCCATAGGGTCCTTATATAGATGAATCCCATATTCCAAACCCTATTTGGAGAAGGTGACAGTCTCATTTCCCTTTTCTCAGCATCCCTCTTTAAATATTCTCGCTCCAAAGATTTGCAGTGCAATTTTTTTACCCCTACAACTAGAGCGATACCTTCTAAATTCCCCCCATCTTTAACCTTTATATAAATTTTTTGCTGGAGGTAACTTTTTGGAAAAATTTTAAATCAACCTTCAATCCTTAAATTTCAGGGATTCAATTTCTCTTGCAGAGAAATCCCATGCTAGGGTTCTCTACCCCCTCGTTTTAAGCGACGCCCGACACTGGGGTTTATATTTCTCTAGCGGCGACACGATTGAAGATGATGCAAATGGAGGCAACACAAATGAAAGCGGCGCAAATACTGACGACATCGAGCTGGGCAGAGGCGATGCACAGGTGGCGGGCACATCGGGTGCAAAGCGTGGTCAGGTCGGGAGCAACCGCTTCGATGGCGGTGACGTGATGATCTGAGGCATGCGAGGCGACGATGGCATTGGGAAAGATGATGATGGCGATGACCGCGCCTGAGGCACGCGCGGTTGTGGTGGAAGCTCGAGTGCGAGTGACGGCAGTAGTCGTGAAGATGACGAGGGACCTGTTGGCGACAAGATAGGAAGTGCAGGCAACGATCACGCCAGAAGCGCGTGCGGTGACAGCAAGGCCTCGAGATCGAGTTGAGGCGACGGCGGTAGTCGCACAAGTCATGCGCATGGGGGCGATGGCTACGCCTCCGGGGAGGGTGGCGGGGCTCCCTGCTTCAGACGAACGATGCCCTTGGGGATGGGGTATAAGGTTGGTGCGTGGGAAGAGGTCGAACGATCGATAGGGTTCTCTAACCAATGGCTGTGGCGTCATTAATGGTGGTAACAATGATACGGGGACCTTCTGGACTGCAGCTATGGAGAACAAATCAAGAACTCCGCATTCTTCATCCTCCAAGCTTTCATCGTAGATAGGCTCTTTGTCATCATGTTCTTCTTGTGATGAATTTGTATCAAATAATCCTTCATCTTCACTTTCATCAAAAATTGGTTCTGTATCTTCATGGTTTTGTTGTACACTAGTTGAGGCAATAAAATCCTCTTCAGAACTGAAAATATCTTTGTTTTCCGGACCAAGATCGGGTTAAACAACAGGTCCAACGTTCTGATTTTTGTTGTCGACGGACGAATTTTCATCGATTTTTGTGTCCAACCACCGATGGACCTTCAAGGATGCTACAAGCAAGGCCCTAAATATCGGCTTTGGTAACCATTTCGGTGACCGACCGAAACGAAATTTTGATGGAATTTCGGTTTTTTTGGACTAGGGACCCCATATTTCGGTCATTTCAGCCATTTCGATCGAATTTCGATTTCGACAAGATATCGATATTCGACAGAAATTCGATCGAATTTTGCCGAAATTTGAGGCCATGGCTATAAGATGCTTCTTGAACATTCGTTGACGCGATCACACATGCGAGCCATGAGATATGCGGCTTAGATCAAACTTCAAATGCCAATATGCGACAAGATCGTCGAATCGTGAGAACGATTCGGTTGCCATGCTCTGATACCAAATGATGCAGACGAAAAATTTGAAACGGTAGAAAAATAATCTTGGGTGGAAGAAATTTAGAGAGGGGAGGAAGAATGAGAAAAAACGCATCAGTTATGCGGGGTTTTGGAGAAGAATCGCGAAGATCGTGTGGGAAGAAAAAAAGACAAAGAGAGATAAACTCAATTTTTCATATAATTTGAACTAAGCTGTCCCTTACAATAGACTACCATCCCCTTTGTATAGAAGGGGAGGAATTACAAAATTAGAAAGAAATTCGAATTCAAATAAAATCCGACTCGATCCTAATTGACTCTAACCAATTCTAATGACTCTTAACTAATTTTATCTACCAAAATTGTTGAGATTACAATCTCAATTTATTTAAATAAAATAAGCAAACTAATTAAAAAACTAATTAAGGATGGGAATCCCTAATTAAAAAAATCCCCAAATCATCCCTATGTTTCAATTCGGTTTGCCTTCCAATTTGGGATTGATTGCATCAAGACAACTTGGGAGCTAAGAGATATGAAGGAGGACAGGCGGAATCGGTGTGAAAGCATGTGGAGCTAAGAGTTAAATAGAGGTTCCGTTATGGGACTATGTAGCGAAGTATTTGGGGGTTGTGGTGGTGTGGGCGGCCCCCTTGGTTTCTAGATGAGGTTTATCTTATGTAATGTCCGAGCATGGGTCAACTAGATAAGAGGAGGATGGTGGGAACTTTGCGTGGTGAGTGGTTGACAAATATGGGGCGAAAAACAAAGGTGGAGACTTAGGATGCTCATATGTGGTGGCCAATTGTGGGCTCCAGGATCTGAGTTTCGGGTGATTTCATTAAATATGCGCTTTGTGGGGTTTTGTTGTTGACTAGAATGGTGATCTCTTCGAATTGCATGTTGCCATTAAGGCATGTCATTCACTCTTTGTGGTGCTCCAACCTCAGTCAAACAACATGTAAATCTTGTTCTCGAGGATTTATGGGTCTTTGGGGGCATCTACTATGACTGATCGATGAGATGAGCTGAGGGTAGGATAGCCATTTCAATATCACCCTTTTCATGGAGGATCGACCCCAAGAGGGTCGACCATGGGTGTTGTTGTTCATGGATTTTGTCGATGAGCTTTTCATAGAGGTGAATGATGCTACCAACTCTCGTCGCACTTGAATTCGTTGTCATGGTCCTACTTGGATTGCTTTTTATGGTATGGAATTGATGAAGACTCCCCCAACTTACGAACAATTATTGCCTCGTTCCCATTTGGACCACATACCAATATGTTGGGATTCAAGTGAGGTTTACCATGTGGTGTGACTGAGCCAGTTCAAGCGCTCGTGGCTTTTGGCAAATGGTTTTCATAATTAGGTTGCTTGGCAATGCCCAATGGTGTGGTCATCATCCAAGGTGTTGGGGTTAGAGCTTGAGGCCATGCGCATGATGGTGTTGATTGTGTTCAGACGAGAGGTGTGGAATCAACAATCTGAGAGGAGGAAGTGGGCGCAAGAGGTCTCTTGTCTATATGCTTTCGAGGATTCTAAGGATTTGTTGGAGATGCAGAGTTGGTCAGGAAGGAGAGCCACCGGATTTTACTGGATGAGATCAGAAGCAAGAGGTGGAGTGGTGATAGTGATCCTGATAGGTCTGGTTAAAGGAGGGTGGTGCCAATACCACCTTCATTCATGGTGCACACAACCAGTGGGAAGTGGATGCACAATTTGATTCACTTGATTGAGGTGGATGGTATGGTGGTGGAAGGGTATCATGCCATTGATGCGACAACGGCTGGGCACTCTATTGAGATGAGCATGGAACCAATCACATGGGGGTGCGAGATGGGATGCCACATAAGTTTTGGGATTATATGAGATGCAAAGAGCTGACCAATGAGGTCCTTACGTTTGAGGAGGTCTGTGCAATGGTGTTTGGGTTGAATGTGGATGGTTCGTCGCATCTCGATGGATTTCTAGTCTTATTCCAGGAATTATTGGGACTTGGTAGGGTAGAGGTAGATGCAATGGTTGAGGAGTTATATCTCGAGAACCAAGGCTTGAAGCGGTTGAACCCTTCTCTTCTTTTCCTTCTGCTTAAGAAAGTTGTGGTGAGGTGGGTGGACCTAAGACCTATTATGTTGTCCAACACTGCTTACCTCATTTTTGTGAAGGTCTCGGTGAATCGGCTCTGCATTGTGCTAGATTTCATTATTATGCCCACATAAATGGCTTTCACTCAAGATGACAGATGATGGATGGGGCGGTGATGCCTTCTGAGATTGTTGCTCATTGGAGGCGTCGTAGGTCAAAGGCATGCTTTTAGGAAGATGGATTTCTTCAAGGCATTTGACATCATTAATTGACAATTCATTTCGATTAAGAGTGATTCATACTCAAAGATGGAGTTCTACGGATTTTTGGAAGGCTTTGTGTACCTGAGGACATGAATTTAAGGGAGAAACTGATGCATGAGGTGCATCCCACGAGGCATACGATTCATCCCAGCAGGGTAAAGAAGCGTAGAGATATGCATTAACATTTTTAAGGGAAAAAGGGTGAGGCATCAAGAAGACGTTCGCCCAAGATATGCAACCATTTTATTGGTGGCTAGGAATGTAGTATGAAATTGCAGACTTTATGAGGTGGCTTGTATGTTAGTTGGTCAAAGCCGAGCATAAACATTCGACTGAATTGTTCAGAGCCTCTTCCCATTTACTAGTGGAAATGGAAGAACAGTGCGATGAATTTTGTGGTTGCATTGCTACGAACTTCAGATGACTATGATTCCATTTGGGTAATCGTCGAACGTCAAAATGCCACCTTTTAATTTACCTTCTTATACTCCTTAGTTCAATTATTTTAATTTATCTTCTTTTTTCAAAATTATGTTTGTTACAGATGATGTTTTTTTTAAAAAACTATACGAAATTATACACATTTGTGTGTTTGTTTGATTTCCGATGTAGCTCAACATTTTCTTTATACATAATATGTGATGCAATATAAAGTTAGCTTGCTAAATACACCTCCTTTATGTCTCTAAGTTGTTATTGATCGAATTTTGTCAAAATTTCCAATATCTCTCAACATTCACCAATCAACCGTCAACATTCAACATTGATGACAGTGATATGCGAGATATAATGTGTATTTATATGCTACATACACCTTATTCTTGTATATAAGTGTATTATGTATATTTGTATGCTATTTATTATTTAAAAATTTATATTTGTATGTTATTTATTATTTAAAAATTGGGATGACCTTTACAGGATTTATACAAAAAAGAATGAATGCAAATTTGTTCAACTTAAAGGTTTTTACATGCATTAGCTTGGGGTTTTTAAGGCCAAATTGATAGAATAAAGGTGATGAAATGGATATTCATCACCCCCATATACTCGCCTTTGCTAGTTCCTAGCAAACATTTACGCAATAAGTGCAACAAATGAAAAACAAAGAAAAGAAAAAGAAAGAAAGTGGTTGAATTTAATTGTCAAACTTGTCTTCACAAAATCAAAGTTTGAAGCTTAAGTCGGATCTTTGGAATTTTAGTGCAGTCGGAACCTTATTGGAAATCGGATTTGAAACACAACAACCTTCGAGATTCCCAAAACTCCGCTCAAGTCTCCTCAATAGTCAGGTCAGAATATTTTAACTCATACACAAATCCTTATGACTATGAATCTCACTCGTACAGTGTATGTGATGTTGGCTCCCCTCAACTGAAATGACAAAAAGACCGACTTCTACAATATGACAACCCAATGATTCTCCAATCCAACAACTCTTTCCTCGAGGAGCGGGGTATTCCCATCTAAGTTCAAGCGGCAACCGACTCAAGAGGAGGGGGTAAAGAGAAGAATGGATGGTAGCCAGTGTAGCTACCTATCCGGGGATGCATGACCAATGTAGTCAAGTCATCCAGGTACATGCTTACATGATATGACTTTGAATCTTGCGCTTGCTTTTTGACTATACAAATATGTACACTCCGACAAGCATTTCATTTTCAATCAGGCTTGTCCACTTTTTTTGGAGTTTTTTATCAGGGTCTATTACACTAATAACACTACCACTGCTGCTCTAGCTACTCCTTTAGGTACGATAGCCAACTCTGTTGTCACTCCTTCTTCGGCTTGGATTATCTATTCTGATGCCTCTACTCATCTAACTCGAGAAGGTAGTCTGCTCACATCTTCCGCACCATCTACCTCTGTGAAGTCAGTTCAAGTCGCTAATGGGACTTAATCACCGATTATTATTGTCAGAACTATGGAATTCTCTTCCAAACGCCAACTTTCTGGGGGTTCACTGTGCTCCTGCTTTTCCTCTTAGCTTGCTGTCAGTTCATAAACTTTGTGTTGAGCTTCATTGTCGTGTAATATTTGATGAGTCTTGTTGCTATTTCAGGACATCCGGACGAGGCTGATTTTTAGTGGGGCCCGAGTTATGAGCCAAATGACCTATATTATGACATACCCTCGAACTCCAAATTTGTTGGTGTTGCATCCATTCCCGAAGACCCGCTCCTATGGCATCTACGCCTTATGCATCACTCTGTCAAGGCCATCTCCGTGATGTTTCCTTAAGGCCCCGTTTGTTTTGCTGGAATAGAGGGGGAATGGAATCACCATTCCTCTGTCAATTCCATTCATGTGTTTGTTAGATCATATTAAAGCATGAATAATGATTATAATGGAAACCGGATTCCCTCATATGCAACCACGACGGGAGATTTTTAGACCTATTGCCATTATTTGGGCCCTGTGGCTTGCCAGAAATGCGCTCCTTTTTTCTGGGCAAAGATTCTATAAGGAAAATGTGGGGATACATTTCGCAAGATTGATCGAAGATTGGGATCCGTAATTGCCTGCTTTAATTTTTGCTTCCCTTTGTCTTCTCTCATTTTTTCTTCCTTTAAATAAATCTTGGGGCGAACACCGCTGAGTGTATCCCCCTTCTTTAAGGCCTAAAAAAGATTCCCTCATATGCGGGAATAGCCATTCCTAGGTACCCCCTAGAAATTAGGATTCCATTCCTTACTAATGTTAATAATGTTTTCTTCTTCAATATTTTTTAATTAATATATCACTGTTACAGATATATAGTTACCGACATGGATATGTATTTTCTTTTTGAATAAATTTTGGATACCTACATGGATATTGTTCTTTTTGGACATGGATATATGGACACCGACATGGACGCAAATATATAGATGTAAAAGATCGGATAAGTTGCAAATATATGCATATATGGATACTGACATAGATATGGGATTTTTTGCAGATAAAGTTATATATATTGTTTAATTTTTCTAGGATATGGATACAAAAATACTGTTACAAGATATTCTAGCGAATGCAAATACATATTTATTATATTATATGGATATAGATAATGTTCACCATCGAGCTTCGTTTCCTATTCGTATCGAGTCTCATAGTACTACTGCTTTTTATCTTATTCATTATGATGTTTGAGGACCTTGTCCGGGTGGTCATCACTATTTTATAGTTTTCGTTGATGATTATAGTCGATCTTCTTGAGCATATCAAATAAAGGAGCGTTTAGAGATTAATCAAATTGTTAGAAATTTCTTTTAATATGTTAAATTTTTTCTAGCATTATTAAGATCATTCGTAATGATAATGCTCTTGAGTTAACTCAACATGACTTGACCCATCTCAGGGAATTGTTCACCAAACATCCTGTCCATATACCTCACAACAGAATGGTATAGTTGAGAGGAAGCTTCGACAATTGCTAAATGTTGCCATATCTCTTCTTAGTCAAATGAGTGTTCCTAAACACTGTTGAGGGGATGCTATCCTTACTGCAGTTTATCTCATCAACCATGTTCCTTCGTCTGTTTTCGGAGGGGAAACTCCATTACTTTATCCTATTGAATCTTCTTTTCCCAAACATCTGCGAATTTTTGGTTGTATTGCCTTTGTTCATAACTTTCATGCAGCTGACGAATTATCCTCTTGTGCCATCAAATGCATCTTTCTTGGGTGCTCTCGTACCAAGAAAGGTTATCGTTGCTATGATCGTGTTGGGCATCGATACTATGTGTCTGCTGATGTCACCTTCTTTGAGTAGCCAAGTTATTTCACACAAACTGTGAGTGACATTCCTCTGCACCTCCCTCCTCTACCAATGGTCTATACTCACCAACATACCTCTACACCTTCTACATCAGTGTTTGTATCTTTGCCTGTCCTTTTTATGCATGATGATATGACCACTTCGAGTGCTCCCAACACTGCTACCCCGAATGTACCTGAGGAACTTCCTATAGCTCTACACAAGCAAAAAAGACAATGCATGTATCATTCTATGTCACATTTTATTTCTATTGACAGTTTATCCAGCTGTGACAACAGATTTGCATATGCTCTGAATGCTATTTCTATTTCAAGAGATCATTTCAGTGCGATGCAGGATCATTGTTGACGACATGACATGGATGAGGATTTAGATGCACTTACCTCCCTGAGCACTTGGGATCTTGTGCCGTGCCCCCCGGGAGTTCACCTTGGGGTTTACCGATAGGTCTTCACGATCAAACAATCATCTGATGGTTTTATTGACAGGTTGAAAGCCATATTTGTTGCCAAAGGTTTCATGCAAACTTTTGGGGTTGATTATTTTGAGATCTTCTCACTCGTTGCTAAAATGGGGCCGATACATATTGTTCTCTTTGTTGCTTCCAACAAGGCTCGACCCATTTACCAACTTGATATAAAGAACGTCTTTATTTATGTTGAGCTTGAGGAGGAGGCCTACATTATGCAACCACTGGGTATGTAGTCGAGGGGGAGCATGTATGTTGACTACGCAAGGCCATTTATGGCATGAAATAGAGCCCAGGGCATGGTTTGACATGCTCACTACAGAGATCAACACACTTGATTTTCAGAGGACAACATCTGACTACTCTATCTTTGTTAGACAAGGATTTACTGGTACAATTATTCTTGTTGTTTATGTTGATGATATAGTTGTCACAGGAGATGATGAAGACGGTATTCATGAGATTAAGACCTTCCTCCAGAAGGTCTTTGTCGCGAAAGACCTTGGCCAATTTTGTTATTTTATTAATACGTACGTACTACAGAGGGGCTCCATCTTTCACATAGGAAGTATCACCTCGATATTCGGACAGAGGCAGGACTACTTGGATGCAAGCCATATGGCATCCCCGCACTATAGAGGGGCTCCATTTTTCGTAGAGGAAATATTGATGTGGTTTGCAAGTTTTCCTTTTAAGTTATGAACATAGCACGAAATTAGTGGAGTGGTTTGCAAAATATCCATAAGACATTCTAAAAAATGTGACACTGCTTATTTATCCTTCTTCATTTTGTGTTAATTGTGAGTCTGGGTAATATTTTATCTTTAAATTGTATTATGTATTTATTTTTTCTGATTATTTCAATTTATGCTCCACTAGGGAAGCCATTAGCAGTTAGGACTAAATGTTCGTAGAATAAAATTCTAAAGAGTTTATTGTTTTCTCCAATCTCTATCTTTATACACACCATTGACGATATGCTTCATTATTATCATGTTTCTATCAAAACTACTAAATTTGCAATCAGTGGAATGATAGAATCATAAATTTGCCAATTGCATAATATTAATTGATGAATATAAAAGCTATGTTTGACCATCTTTCCAAGAGAGTTAGATTTGCTAACCGGATTAATTATAAAACACTTATAATTTGTTTATCATTAGGGAATAATTGTAAAATAAAAAATCTAATAAAATTTTATTTAAACGACTTCGTCGAGGTGTATTCGAATTAATAAAAAATTCATCTATCTAAAAAATTAATTATATAAACTCGTAGATTATTACATCACCTATTGCATCGTGTATCTCAGTTCTTATGGAACTCTTGTGTCTTAGTTTTGTACCAGATCCACAAGATGGATATAACATGTTATTATCAATTATATTTTCTTTCTTGCATCTGAGTAATTATCCACAAGATTTTTTTGATAGTGAGCGAACTTTATTAAAGATTGGCCCCACCTATATAACATTCATGGCTCCGCCCCTGATTCTAGGGGCGTAACCTACAGAGAAACCCTGTGCATCACCTGTTTTGCCATGCAAGCTAGAACATCTGCGGCCAAGATGAAGAGTGAAGGTATCGGAGGGTGACCTTGGTGAGTATCTCCTATGATAGGAAGAGCCCCCTTCTAGCCACCCATTTATGGGCACCACATATGATGTTGTAACACATCTCTTTATCCAAGAGATCCATAATTTGGAAGCCTCTTTTCACCAAAGTTAACTATAGATAGCGCTTCCACACCGTTGTACGCTTTGGAGAAATCCACCTTCCATAATACTCCATTGATCTAACATTTTTTCCAATCTGCCACCATTTAGTTGCCATACTAGTTAATGAGGCAATAACTTTTTTTTTGAAATCTAAAACCTCGGGGGAGACACTCGGCGGTGTTCACCCCTAATTTATTAACAAAAAAGAAGAAATAAGTACAGAGAAAAACCCAAAAAACAAAAGAATTGTACAAGGAACCCTGCTCGCACACCGAGAGGGAACTAAACCAATAGCCAATCACGGACAAGACGGGCACAATGAGACAAAATATTTTCTTTGTAGAATCGCTGCCCTCTAAAAATAGCTTCATTCCGCCCAAGCCAAATTGCCCAAACGTTCGCCAAGGAACGCAAGAGATCACTACGGTCCCTCTCCTTGTTAGACAACAAAGACTCCCAGAAAGCAGCTGAATTGGAGATATTAATCCAACCCTCAGCCGCCGCCTCCCAGAAGCCCACCACTACCGGGCAGGTAAAGAAAAGATGCTCCAGGGACTCCACTTCGCTGTCGCAAAGAGCACACTCCTCCTGGACCGAGGCGAACACCCTAGCACATCGATCCCTCGTCAAAAGCCTTTTCCTACGAAACAACCACAGAAAAATACCAACTCTCTCAGGTAGTCTCAAACCCCACACAAATCTGCAGTCACGCATCAACATCTCCATCCCAAGATGGGAGGAGGAAGAAATCGCCAAATACGCCTTCCTCGTCGTGAAGGGCTCCCCTCTCTAGGCCCAGTGATCCCTCCCCCTCGCGGGCCGAGACGCACCGCTAATCGAATCCAAAAGATGGAAAAACTCGAGAAGCCTCTGATCAGAAAGGTTGCTATGAAGGATGGGGAACCAATCATCCCCGGACCAACAAGAGGCCATGGAAGCATTCTTATCAGCCGCCAAAGCGAATAAACGCGGAAATTTCTCACCAAGAGGCACCCCATCGGCCCAAATATCTTTCCAGAATCTGAAATCCTGACCGTTACCAAGCACCGGTGAAAAAAAGATTCGAGTACTTACGAGCAACCGCCAGCACCCCACGCCAGAAAGGCATTCGCGGCCCAAGAAAAGCCTCCATACCCGGCAGCGATCCGTTCACACCATGAATCTCGCGCAAGACGACCGGGCTGAAATCCTCGCTAGCACCCCAAAGCCTATTCACCCACTTTAGGAGAAAGGCCTCATTAACTTGGTCCAACCGACGAATGCCAAGCCCCCCCTCGCACTTACGCCTCGTCACCTCCTCCCAACCCACCAAATGCAGCCCATTCGCAGACGCCCCAATCCACCTCCACAGAAACCTCCGCATCAACTTTTCAATTCGGCGTCGAATCCCAACAGGCAACTGGCGGTTGGAGAGAAAATAAACGGGGATAGATGATGAGACCGATTTGAGGAGGACGAGCCGGCCACCCCTTGAAAGCATAGCCGAGCTCCAGCCAGAAAGCCGCAATTCCATCTTCTCCATAACCTTGGACCAATCATTCAAACGAGTCTTGCCCGTTCCCAGAGGCATGCCCAGATAATCAAAAGGTAAAGGGCCCGGCAGCGAGCCCAAAATCAACCTGCAATCAGCTGCCTCCTCCGCCTCCAAACCAAACGGAACCACTTTAGACTTGCTGGCGTTCTTGAACAGGCCCGACATCTCACTGAAAATCTCCAAAGTTGCCGCCATGGCGGAGACCTCGTCGCCCCTCCCCCCAATGAATAAGATTGTGTCATCTGCGTATTGGAGTAGAGGGACCACCATCTCGCCACAAGAGAAGCCCTTCGAGAGCTCATAATCAACCACCCGACTCGTCATCCGAGCCAGCACATCCACCGCCACCACGAAGAGGAGAGGCGCCAGAGGACAACCCTGCCGCACCCCCCTTCGCAAAGTCGACTTTCCAAAGTACTCCCCGCTTCCCCTCTCTGGCCCAATTCGCAACCAACTCCGAGGCCAAGGCAGTAACATCGGCAATCTGTCTACTACGAATAAATGCAGCCTGCATCGGGGAAATGATCCCATCAAGCACCGGGGCCAGTCTACGCGCAAACACCTTTGCCACAATCAAGTAGATAGCATTTGAGATGGCAATAGGACGGAAATCCTCAATACGCTCGACCAAGGAGAACTTCGGAAGCAAAATAATGAGAGCATGATTGATCTTGTTAAAGCCCGCATTACCCTCACAGAATTCGACAACGACCTCCAGAACCTCCCGCCCCACCATCTCCCAAAAGTCTTTGTAGAAAGCCACCGAGAGCCCGTCCGGTCCCGGTGAGCCATCCGCATTAAGATCCCACACGGCCTCTTTAACCTCCTCTGATACCTTCCTCGTCAAAACTTCGCAAATCGGAGATGAGAGCACATGGGCCCCAGCCCCTGACCATCTCCACCGCCTCTTATTGCGCCGTCGAGAGAACTCCTTGAAATACCCCAATATCTCCCTCCCCAATTCCTCCTCCCCCACCACACGCCTGTCCTCGATCGAAATCGACCGCACAAAGTTCGAGCGCCGCCTGCCGCTAGCCACCCGATGGAAGTATGCCGTGTTGGCATCACCCCCCCCCCCCCCCCCCCTCAACCAAGACACCCTTGACCGCTGACGCCACTCCGTGACCCGTTTCCGGTCCTCCAGCTCCACCCTCCCCTGAGCAGCCGACCGGGCGGCCAATTCCTCCTGAAGGTCCCTGACCCCCTCCAAAGCATCCAAAGAGCTCACGACCACCTCCGCCTCCTTCTTGGCCGCCACCCTAGCAGCCCTCGATTCCTTTTTAAAGATAGCCAAGTTTCCGCGCAAAACATCGAGCTTCCGAGCAAACCTTGCCACCGCAGACCCCCCGTGCTGTTCCCGACCCCATATATCAGCAACAAAACTTTTGAAATTGCTCTCCAATAACCAGCACTTCTCATATATGAAAAAGCCTCTAGGAGACGCCATATCACCAGAATCCCATATGATAGGGGTGTGATCCGATAGGCACCGAGGTCTGGAGCTCACAAACGAAAGAGGGAAAACATCCATAAAATCAGTGGACGCCAAGAACCTGTCGATGCATGATTGAGAGCGAGCGCTTCTCCAAGTGTATAAAACGTCGGTCGCACGAAGATCCTCCAGAGCCAACGCGTCGATAAGCTGAGCAAAGTCAGGCAAACCAGGGTCCTGACCCCCCCTCGAGCGGGGTCGATCCGATAATCGCAAAGTCACATTAAAATTACCCCCAATCAACCAAGGGATCCCCACGAACTGCTGACTAACCTGCAACAGCTTTTCCCACATGTCCTTCCTCTTAACATAGCAACACGGGCCGTAGGCACAAGAGAAGGCAATCGGCAATGAGTTATCCATCCTAATCAGGATCACAGAGATAACATGACTCCCCCTGAAGACCGAACCGAATGAGAAGACCGCCGACCTCCAAGCGATGAGCAGACCACCCACCGAGCCCTCCGCGTCAAGAGTTCGGAACTCATCAAGGCCCCCTGTACCGAAAGACCGCCACAAGGTGTCCCCCAAACCCTGCAGCTTTGTTTCCTGGAGCAATAAGACATCGCATCCCCATTCCACACACCTCTCACCCAAGGTTCTTCGTTTAACTGCCTCCCCCTACCCTCGCACATTCCAGGAGAGCACTTTTATGAGGAACCTTCCGCACACCCACCGATCCAAACCACACTAGCAGCCGCCGCCGCCGTTTCTTTCAACGTCGAGCAAGTCTGTACCTCTCCTTCCCTTTGGCGCGATCTGTTTCTCCGCCTGTATCTCTTCGCCGACCTCCTTCCAAGTAATCCTTCTTCTGCGGCAAGGCAAACTCAACAAATTATTTAAGCACTCAAAAATATACAGAAAATTCAAACAAAAATATTTTTAAGTTTTGTAGGTTTTTTAATGTTTTTGGTGAATTTTTCAGATTTTTCTAATTTTTTATACCATTTTCTAAAAATCAAAGAAGGCAAAAACAGAAGGTCACTGTCCAGCCAGACTTGTAAGACCCATAAGAAATGTCAAATGGGCCTATATCAATCTGGAGGTAATTTTTATGAAAAATAGAAACAACAAAGAAAATTCAGAAAAGAGTTTATTATTTTTTGAGTTTTCTACAATTTTTTAGAATTTTTATGAGATTTTAAGTGTTTTTTAATTTTTAATGTTTTTATATATCCAAAAATAGCCAAAAATGCAGAGAAAATAAAAAACACAAAGACTAACAACTTCGAATTTTTTTAGAATTTTTAAAAGAGTTTTTATATTTTTTATGATTTTCTAAACTGGACAGAATTGCTACAATTTTTGAATTTTTAAAAATACTAAAAAGCCTCAAAATTGTACCAAAATTTAGGGAAATTTTTACACAGTGGCAGGAGCCACGTGTCCAAATTTCCCTAAATTTTGGGTACAATTTTGAGGCTTTTTAGTATTTTTAAAAATTCAAAAACTGTTGCTTTTGCTTCTGTCCAGTTTAGAAAATCATAAAAAAATATAAAAACTATTTTAAAAATTCTAAAAAAAATTAAGTTTTGTTAATTTTGGTGTGTTTGATTTTCTATGCATTTTTGGCTATTTTTGGATTTATAAAAACCTTAAAAATTAAAAAACCCTTAAAAACTCATAAAAATTCTAAAAAATTGTAGAAAACTCAAAAAATAATAAACTCTTTTTCTGAATTTTCCTTGTTGTTTCTATTTCTCATAAATATTACCTCCAGGATGTGAAAGACCCATTTGATATTTTTCACGGGACTTTGAAGCCTGGCTGGACAGATTGCTCCAATCTTTGCCTTCTTTGATTTTTAGAAAATTTTATAAAAATTAGAAAAATCTGAAAAATTCACCAAAAACATCAAAAAAACCTAAAAAACTTAAAAATATTTTTGTTTGAATTTTCTGTATATTTTTGAGTGCTTAAATAATTTGTTGAGTTTGCCTTGTTTTTCCTTTTTCTTATTTTTCACTTTTATTAAAAATCCAAAAAATATAAAAAAAACTAAAAACCACCAAAAATATTTGTTTTTGTTTTATTTTGTTTTTAGACTACTTCGTAGGCCGCAAGGCCAATTCGTGCTTCCTGAGTCCGACCCTGGGTGCTACACCAGACTAATCTCATAGCCTGGACCGCTATAGCTTGATTTCCTTGAATTTCATATCTTCGTTTGGTGGTCTGATTCATAATTTTCTTGATTGAGCCGATCCCTCTCGATTTGGGTCGCAACGACCCGAGAGTGATTATTTTATCCCGGATTTTGATTGAGGATTTTTCCCCGGCAACGACGCCATTCTGATGAACCGAATGATCCTCAATCAAAATCCGGGATAAAATAATCACTCTCGGGTCGTTGCGACCCGGATCGAGAGGGATTGGCTCAATCAAGAAAATTATGAATCAAACCACAAACGAAGATATGAAATTCAAGGAAATCAAGCTATAGCGGTCCTGGTTATGAGATTAGCCTGGTGTAGCACCCAGGGTCGGACTCAGGGAGCACGAGTTGGCCTTGCCGTCTACGAAGTAGTCTAAAAACAAAATAAAACAAAACTAATATTTTTGGTGGTTTTTAATTTTTTTATATTTTTTTGGATTTTTAATAAAGGTGAAAAATAAGAAAAAGGAAAAACAAGGCAAACTCAACAAATTATTTAAGCACTAAAAAATATACAGAAAATTCAAACAAAAATATTTTTAAGTTTTTTAGGGTTTTTAATGTTTTTGGTGAATTTTTCAGAATTTTCTAATTTTTATAAAATTTTCTAAAAATCAAAGAAGGCAAAGACAAGAGCAATCTGTCCAGCCAGGCTTCAAAGTCCCATGAAAAATATCAAATGGGTCTTTCACAGCCTGGAGGTAATATTTATGAGAAATAGAAACAAAAGGAAAATTCAGAAAAAAGAGTTTATTATTTTTTGAGTTTTCTACAATTTTATGAGTTTTTAAGGGTTTTTTAATTTTTAAGATTTTGATAAATCCAAAAATAGCCAAAATTGCACAGAAAATGAAACACACCAAAATTAACAAAACCTAAATTTTTAATTTTTAAAATAGTTTTTATATTTTTTTATGATTTTTTATACTAGACAGAAACAAAAACAACAATTTTTGAATTTTTAAAAATACTAGAAAGCCTCAAAATTGTACCCAAAGTTTAGGGAAATTTTTACACAGTGGCAGGAGCTACGTGTCCAAATTTCACGCAATTTGGGTTAAATATGATATTTTATTTAAATAAAACAAAGGCTCACAGTGCATAGGGACCTAAATGTAATAAAAACATGTTCCAAGGGGCAAACATTAACAAGGCAAGAAAGTGCGAGGGCCCTCGTGCAAAATGTCCAAGTAATCACGCGCTATGCACGTGAACCAGGCACAGAGGGACCTATCTGTAATTCCTATTTCTAAAAATGCAAACTATAACGCACAAGAAATCACAGGGCACAAAATGCAATTTAACCAAACCTCACGTGTCGATGCACGTGGTCCACATATATAAGGACTAAAATGCAAATGCCTGAAACATAAAGGTCCACAATGCAAAATTACCAAAATAAAAACAACTGCTTAAAATATTTACAGGACTAAACGCGAAATGCAATAGAAAGAGGGGCCTAATAGAAATTTACCCCTTATTGAGATCTTCGGTTGAAGGCGCGCCAACGTGTGATATCGGACGGCTAAGGGACGCTGCGCCTCTTCGAAGAACTCTGGCTCTGATCTGACGGCTGAAGGCCTGCCACGTGGGGAATCTGACGGTGGCTGCTATGCGGCTAACCCTTCGATTGCATGGACGGTGATGATCGCGCCACGTGTAAATCGGACAGTGGTGAATATCGGGCGCCTCTTCGTCTAGACGTGCAGTCCGGATCAAGCCTTCAAAAGATCTAACGGTCGCGAGGCTCCTCAAATAGATAGATCGGATCGAATCCGGAGCTGAAGGGGTTGATCGGACGACAGAGGAGAGTCCTGGAAGAACAAAGCTCTGGCGAAGTGCGCGCTGGGTCTCCTCCTGGGTTGCTGGAATGTGGAACGTGATCGCCAAGGTGCTCCGCAGCTAATGAGCCCCTCCGATGAGGCCGGGATGCTCCGAGGAGCTCCGACGACGAAGGCGGAGCTGAGCCTCTGTGCTCGAACAAGAAGACCTCAGATGGGTCGCATTGGCCTGTAAAGAAGCACCAGAAGCATCCTGGGTCGAGGACAAACTGCCTCGACCCGGTTAGGGGTGGAATGGGTGGTCGGGCGCGTCGGGGAGCGACCTCCGGCGAGGCAACGGCGGTGGAGGTCGGACCTTGGTTCCGGGGCGAACCAAGGGGGGTGAGTGGGTGAAGAACGTGAAGGGAAGTCTCGCGAAGGTGTCGGGACAGTCGGATGGATGAGTGGGTGATCGGAGTGAGCGGAATCGATCGGCGACGACGACGGCGTGATTTGGGCGAAAGATGAAATTCGATGAAACTAGAAAGAATCGGGTCTATCTGATGAAGGGAATCGACTGGGGACGAGCTCGGCGAGCTCTGGGTCGTAGCCTCGAAGGGTCGTCGATGCCCAGGCTCTGGCGCACCTCGCGGCGGCGCACGGTGACAGGAGTCGCCGGATCAGTGGCGAAGGGCTTCCTCTCCTCTCTTCGACACCTCCCTCGCAAAGCTGCCACTCAAGGGAGTAAGGTGGAGGTCTTGGGATGAAGGAGCAGCGCCAAAGATGGCGGGTAATGTGCGGCGGAGGTTCAGCTATATAGCAGCTCAGGTCCGAGAAGAAGAGGTCGGGCAGGGTTCTGTGAAGCACGAATCCCTAGGCGGATGCTCTGGCGTGGATCTCGGATCAGTGGGGATCAATTAGGACCTGGGGTTTGGGTAAATGGAGTTCGGATCTGGTTTAGAAAATTAAGTGAAGTCGGGTTGCGCGCACAGATCCGAGTTGACTGGTCTAGGGGGAGAGTTGACCGGGGGTCAACAATCCCCCGTGGACCAATCATAGGTCGCCATTCAATAAATATTTGGAAATTCATTTAAAAATAATAAATGACTTATGTTCGAAAAACTTAAAACATGAAAAATGTTTATTTATTTACAAATTATTTTTTATTGATTTTTATTTATTTTTTTGAAAAATTTATTTACATTATATTATTAATATATACAGGTATATACATGTATTTATTATTTTATTTTAATTTTTAATTGTTTATTTTTATACATTTATTCCAATTTTATATTTTATTTATTTATAGAATAAAACGTGGAATAAAAGTGTATTTTTATTTTATTTTTATTGATTATTTACATAGAGTAAATAAATAGGTATATACATATATTCACATGGTATATGTACAATGTGGGGTTTGATTTTATTTTATTTTATTTTTATTTTCTTTTTATTTTTCAAATTTTTATTTTATTTATTTACATCATGAAATAAGGGGTGTGAATATTTTTGTTGAATTTTATTAATTATTTACAAAGGGAAAATAAATAGATGTGTTATTCTATACGCATGGTCTATATACACTGGTGAGAGAGTTTTATTTCTTTTTGTTTTTCTTGTATTTTTCCATTTTTATTTTTGGTTTTATCTTTACAAATATCTACAAATTAATAAACACACATTTTTATTTTTATTAAAAGGAAAATAATTTTATTTATATACAGGTTTATGTACACATGATTGACCCTATCTCCCTCTACTTTGATTCTTTTGCGGTCAGGCCCATGCTGAGCCCTCCCTTAGGATTAGGTCGCTCAATTTTTATTCTAAATATTTCCCTCTTTTTCTTTTGTTTCTTTATTCTTTTATTTATGCACAAAAACATGCTAAATATGCATATTTACACAATGCATGTAATTTGATAAATTCTTCTTTTTACACATATATACATGATGTTTTGCAAGGGTTTTGTAGCTAAAATAAAAGAATAAAGAGTGATGAATGGGTATTCATCACCGGCACAGTCCACCTGAACAGGTAAAGACATCACGGGTCGATCTGGTGAGCCAAACGGCTGAGCACTTGAGGAGGGACACCCCGACGAGAACACTGGTGAACCAACTATCAACTCCCCAACCGGTTGCGACAAGATAGGAGGGGAGCCTTGAACCAAGGGAGATCCCCCTCTACTCCCAATTGCTAACTCCACTTCAAGATGGCCGACGTGTCGGACCGTAGAAGAGAGGCGAGGCGGATCCGACTCCACGAACCCCTCCACAAAAGATCCAAGCATAGGCCTGAAGGAGGGTCCACCGAAAAGTTGGGCCATAAAGAGATCCGAATGAAGAGTCCGGATCGAAGAGCCGGGAGCTCTTTTCGAACAACATAAGTCACCCACGCCCCCCGAGAAACTTCCCTCCACGTCATCAGACAAAACGCCAAGAGAAGGATCCATGCACTGAGTCCTCGAGGTATAGCTGACAGGACGTACGAAGGAGTTGAAAGGACGTACGAAATCATGAAGGCGGGACGAGTCCCACGAAGCGTGCCCATGCAAAGACACCTGCTCCTCGAAAACCGAAACGACGTACTTCCCCCTTCTACGCTTCGAAGCCACGACCATCGTCCCCTCTTGCGCCACCGGTGGCGGCGGCAGAGTAACGACAGTCATCTCAATACGACAACTGAAACGGCCAATTTTCAAACTCTCGTAGAAGACACGGTCCACCGCACCATCCAGAAAGCTCTTACTGCACTCCATGAGGACCCTCGTGACCATGGGGTCGGAGCCCGGAACCAGACCTCCAATGAGGCAATAACTTACCAAGGGGATGATAAGTAACTGGTTTTAGGGGATGATCAACCACATTGGTATTGAGACATTAGCTAGACTCTTATAAGAGGCATCATTGGGGAACTTTTCGCAATGTGCGAAGGCCTGAAGGGGCAATTCCGTGTGGAGGTAAAATGCTTGAAGATTGGCTCATTTCATATTAGAAATAATCGCATGGAATTTTTTGGACTTTTATTAGTATTTATTAGTAGATGCCAATATTATAGAGTTTGAAAATGAGAATCTCTATCTAGATTAACATGGGAAGCATGAGAAAGCAACCGGGTAAGCTACGTAATGGTGCCAAGCCAAAGTCAGATGTATTAAGGGGGCTATCAAAAGAAATATATGCTTTCTCAAATGATTATAATGGAAGTGTTAGAAATAATGAATGTGGAAGCTAATATCAGAGAAAAATAATAAACATGACAGAATTCTGGAATTTTTACGTGAAACCCTATTCCCTAAGGAGTGGGATGAAACCACGGGAGAACACCTCAAAGGGCTGATTCGTTCATTGAACTTTCTCACCTGGTGCAGGAGGTCTGGGGCTTCTTATATAGCCTCCATAGCCCCTCCAAGTCCCACCACTGGTAGATGTGAGGCTGAACACTGGATGTGGTAAATGGATCATAGAGGGATCCATTTACCCATATACCACATAAGTGACACATACTCCAACACTCCCCCTCAAGCTGGAGCATGCAATACTCAACTTGGACAAACAAAAAGAAATCTCAAACTCACATTACAAGACACTACGAACAATATCAACTCAACGCAAACACAACTGTCGGTTGATGTCGAGGACGTTGCTTCTCATGTTGTGCAGGTGAAGACGAACAAACATGCTGGAGTGTGAGTTGAACTGAGTCTCCTCGTCGGAGAGCATGTGCTCTGTATTGCGCCTATAAGAGTTACTGCAAATGAAAGTAGTCTCCTTGTCGGAGTACTTTGGCCCGCCACAATCAAGTAGACAACTGCTCCATCTTTGAAGGATCGAACTGAATAGCCATGGAGACATCCTCGTTGGAGTCCGCGGTCGCTGGAGAATGGAGTATGAAAAGTCTCATTGTCGGAGAACTGAGTCTCTCCCATATTGGCTCAGAGAATGGGATCTTTACTCTGGAGTCTCTATGAAAACACATGAAAACCTTAACCCACATGGCATAGGGAATGGGATCTCTACTTTGTAGTCTCTATGCATCACATGAAAACTATGAGACCAAAAGTTAAAGATGGGGACCACATAAATGATGGCAAACATGTGTACATCAAGCTGAAGACTCAAAATCTGATCATCGAGTCTGAACATCTGAAAAATTGTGGTGTCTGAAATCTAGCTATGCATCTGGATTGGAGAATCTGAATCTGAACTAGAATATGAAATCTTGAGAATCTGACAATCTGGCCTATAAAACTCTACACAATACTCCCCCTTTCTCCCAGACAGGTCGGAAAACGCTGATGTCGACCGAGTTGGGAGAAGACAAGAAAATGAGAAAAATAAAACAAACCACATAAGCCGATAATCATTTTTTCAGCTTTCTCAAACATTTTTTTCCTTTTCAAATGATCATTTTCTCGGCTATTTCAATTTTTTATAGTTGTATCTTCTTTTTTCTCTAATAAGCCGTTTATAATAATTTTTTTCTTTAGGCTTTTCCTTTTCTATTTTTTTCTTACGTGCAACTTTTCTTTTGTACACGCTTCTTTTTTTCAAAACAAACACATTTTTTTAAAAAAAATTGAGCCTAATTTGGACCCAAAATACCAAACAGCTCCCTCTCCCTCTTTTCTTTTTCTTTTCTTTTTGAAATACTCGATTGGGCTCGTTGGGCCCAAAAAAAGATTTTTTTTAAATAAAGCAGCTCACTTGGGCTCTTTATTTAGGGTTTCCACTTAGGAACCCTCTTTCGAAGGTTCACCTCCCTCGAAGGAGCTTCTTCTCTTGTCGACTGGGGGCATTGAGAGGGGGTGCGACGATATGAGGGGCGACGCGATGGGACTCCGCTACTTGCTGGGAGAGATTGGTGCCTCCCTTGCGAGAGGAGGCTATAGGCGGCGTCGCCAATCTGGAGAGTAGGTGCGACAACGATGGAGGGTTCCGCCTGGGGAGGAGGGCTCTACCTGGAGCCTTCAGCACCGTCTGGAGTATCATGGAGGCTAAACCTAAGATATCATGGATGAATTTAAGCTTTGCTTCTTCTGGGATTTCCTCAACTTGTGCAGTAGGGATAGGAGTCTTAGGCGGTTGAGCAGAGCTTGAACCAAAAACAAGCTTCCCGAAAGGCCTCTGTGAGGAACTCGACGTGTTCTACGAAGCTGAACTGTTCGAAACCTTTCCCCCACTGTGTTCTTGAGCTGGGCGATTGTTCGATGCGTCGATCACGGACAGATGGCTATTCATGGTCATAGGTTTTCCATCCACCCTTCGTCTAAAGCTAGTGAAGGAAGTATCATGACTCCTCCTAGAACCACCTTGAGATGAAGGAGAGGATCGTGGCCCTACCGCCTGGAACATCGCACGGAGCGAAGGAGCGCGGTGCAACGCTGCCTCATACAGTCTACGACCTGGAACTGGGAAGAGCCAAGCCATCGCCTAAAGAGGAGACTTGAGATTTGGGTGGCTCAGCCCGGAGCCGCCTTGGATGTGCACCATTTTTTCTTCTTGTTCTGGATGTGCCTTGGATGTCTGCCATCGCCTGGAGCCGTCTTGGATGTGCCTTGGATTCGCGCCACTGGGAACCTACTGGGAACCCATTCTCCCAGTGTCGATCATCTTTTCTTCTCTCGCGTTGCAGCTTGCTGGATCTCGTGGAGGTTTTACTATCTTCAGAACATGAATCACACAGAATTAGAGTTTAATATGAAACCTTAGAACAATGAACATGACCAAGAACAATAAACATATCTTCTGGATTTGGTGAAGGTTGACAAATTAGGGTTTCAAGAAACCCTAAAAACCGAACTCGAACTTGAATGATCTTGAACAATAAATAATCTTCAAGAATAAATCTTCAAAATCAACTAAGAATGGACCCGCTCTAATACCATGTTAGAAATAACGATTGCGGAAGCTAACATCAGAGAAAAATAATAAACATGACATAACTCTGTGATTTTTACGTGGAACCCTACTCCCTAAGTAGCGGGATGAAACCACAGGAGAATGCCTCAAAGGGTTGATTCGTTCATTGATCTTTCTTACCTGATACGGGAGGTTTGGGACTTTTTATATAGCCTTCGCAGACTCTCCAAGTCCCACCACTGGTAGATGTAGGACTAAACAATGGATATGGTATTTTCCATCCTGGAGGGATCCATTTACCCATATACCACATAAGTGACTCATACTCAAACAGGAAGAAAATCAGAACTCCACACACACATGTGAAAATATCTCTTATAAATCTAATTAGCGGTGTTGTCCTTCACAATAGTGCCTTTTCAATGCTAGGGGTGGGGAGGGTAGGGGGTAATGATTCACATGTTTCGGATTGACGGACAACTACGGAGAAAGTTCAGTAATAGTGAACATCAAAAAATCACATATGAGAGTTACAAACATGGTGCCCGAAATTTACGCAAGTAGTATACATGCGCTAGCATATTCTCCATAAACCGAAAAGACCATGACATTTCTAGCCAACCAAATGGCATAAATAAATGCTAAAGGCATTGCTACTCTCTAATCAAGACTGGTACACCGACTTCCCACTTCCTAAAGATACCCCAGAAACCGTCTAGGCCAGAGATATCAGCCCATGGAATATCGGCCTTGCCCTATCCTTTGTCACCTCACTCTTGAAAAAAGATGAGAGATATTTTCCATCGCCCTTTGGCAGATAAGCTTTTTGTATCTGCGATCGGGATGAAACAAGCTATGAATTCTTGAATAAGAAAATGTGTTTATAATTTTAGTACTTTTTTATAAGGATCTATGAATTCTAATGCAAAATTCTATTAACCTGAAATGTGTTTATTAACAAGGAGCCATAACCTGAAATGTGTTTATTAATTCTATTAACCTGAAGCTATTAATAAGGAGCTATAGATCTTTCAACCTGGAATATGTTTATTAATTCTAATGAATAATTCTATTAACCTTATTGAGATATTATTTATCTTTCATACATTTACATTTATGTATTTTCTCTTATGTCTCTATAAATGCTCAATCATGTTTCTCTTATATAAGAGAATCTCAGGGTCTCATAAATAAATAATTCATTTGTCTCTTTTTCTACATGGTATCGAAGCAAAGATCCTAGATCTTAGTTCTCGTACCTCGTGTCTTACCCTACCCACTGCCACCTTCTCTCTCTCTCTCATCTCTGCACGTCGTATGAAGCACCAAGGAGGCTTGAAGCGACACCACTGACCTTCGTAGAGGCTTCAATGCCACCCGAGTCTCCTACGTCCTGTAGTGGCATCGCCTTGTCCCCTATGCCCTCCGCCATTGCCACCTAGCCCCTGAGGGGCTGTTGTTGCATTGCAGCACCCTCGTGGGCATTGCCTTGGCCCCTTAGGGCTTCTGCTGCCTCTTCTTTAGCCCCCGAAGGGCTGTTACGGTCTCACAATAGCTTCGTGGGTGTCACCAAGGTACTCTTGGCTGCTGCTGATGTACTGCAAAGGCCCCCACGACCTTCTTGAGCGTCTCCAAGGCCCCTTAGGGCCCTCCTGCACCATCCATCATCATCGCTAAAGACCCATAGGGCCACTGTGATCTTGTTTAGCACATTTTCCTCATTCTATGGCTCTTTTTTGGTCTGGTTTTGACCAAAGAAGGGTTATTTCAAACTTCTAGACCACATCTCAGGCCCTCGCGTGGATCCAATGTTGAAGCGGATGGTTGTATGAGTCTACACATATAACCAATCTTCTCTATGATCGTGTGGACTCGCTAAGATCGGTCTGCTACTCCAATCGAGTTCTCTTTCAACCCTTTTCTTCATCATGTCAAAGAGCAAGGGTGGTATCTTCTCTTCATCAGGTACTAGCCATCGTCAAGATGGATGGGACCAACTATGAGTTGTGGTTCATGCAGTTCTTGACCTTTATGCAGTGCTATAACAAGGAGCACATTGTGACATAACCGGAGTTGATGGATAAGACTGGGGAGAACTCTTTGTCGAAGTAAGATGACGCATATTTAACTCTTTGGGACTCTTGTCATGGAGATTGCCAATGAAATTGAACCATCCCACCGCCAAGACGATGTGGGATATCCTGACAGCCACATATGGCCAAGTGAAGAATGAGGTCAAGATTGTTCAGTTGCAATTTGACATCTTCATGACCAAGCAGAATTGTCGTCCTGTGCACAATTTCTACTCTTTGCTTCGTGGCATGTTCGAGAAGCTTCACAGCTTCATGCATGCAACCACTTCTACTGAGCATCATATGACGTACAGGAACTCCACGATGATTGAAGTTTTCATGGATGTTGTTGGAGTATTTGGGTATACGCCTGTTATGTTGTACATGGGTAAATGGATACCTCAAGGATCAATTTACCCCATCCATGTGTTTAGTCCCACATCTACCAGTGGTGGGACTTGGAGGATCTGTGGAGGCTATATAAGGAGCCCCAGACCTCCTGTATCCATGGAGAAAAAGCAATGAAGCACATGGTCCTTTGAGGCCTTCTCCCGTGGTTTCATCCTGCTCCTTGGGGAGTAGGGTTCCACGTAGATCCCATTGTGTTCTTCATATTTTTTATCTTTATTTCTTTTTGATACGCTTCTGCATTCCTATTATCTAATATGGTATCAGAGTGAGTTCGATTCTCGAGGTTTTCCTGTTCTTTATTTGTTCGAGATTCGTTTGTAATGATTTGTTTGAAGATTATTACGTGCGTGATTTTTTCAAAATTATAGATTCAATTTTTCTAGGGTTTCCCTGGAAACCCTAAATATGCACAAATGCATCATCGATTTCCGCACATTCTGAAGATCATCTATGACAAAGATTTGAGGGTTTTCTTTATGAACCCTAATTCCCTGTTCAAGTTCTGAAGTTCCATGGGTTCGGAGGAACCCTACTCAGTGTGACATGCTCCACGACGAGCATCTCCAGCCCGCAGTTCTGAATCACGCAAAGCATCTCTCACTTGGCGCAAGACGGCGGTCAGGGGCTCCTTCGCGAGCCCTAAGCACCGCCTCCTCATGCGAGATCAATCAGCAGCAGCCGCTGGCGGTTCTCGATGCATTTCCTTTCCATCGCGTGAGCCCCAAGTCTCCTTCCAGGCATAAGGCATTCCGATCGCACATCTCCATAAGATCTCTCGGCTATACCTTTGGTGCCTCTTCCTACAAAGCAGGAATCCTAAGCAGCTGCCAAGGGTCCCATATCAAGGCGATACAACTCCTGAAAGGCGGAGGCGCGATGCTCCTTCCAAGCCACCCTCTAGCCAACTCCAGGCAGAGCTCCCACCGATCGACCCTCCAGCGGCGGTACGGTGGCCTCCCCTACTGCCATCGTACAAATGCGGAGCACCTCTAGGTGGCAACATGGCTGTTTCCTTCTTGTACGTGCTCCTCCTCCAAGTCCTCCAGATCGCGCATCCAATGCTCCATCTCTTCCGGTCCTCCAGACGATGTCACTCGAAGGGGCGCACCCCCTCGTGCCTCCATGCGATGTTGCTCAGAGGCGGCGGTGCTTGATGCAGAAGGCCCCAATCGTGGGGGCGATAGATCTTTCTCGGGAGGATTCCCAATGGAACCCTAAACAAGGGCCATTGTTCCTTTCTATAAAAAAGTTGTTGCTGCTGTAAGGGTCCATGAGGCCGAAGGTTAAAAAAATGAACGAAAAGAAGTCTGTGAATAAAAGAGGGGGAAGCTCAAGTGGCCCTTCTTGGGCCGAGAGCCGTGAGTTTTTTGGGCCTTTTAGGTCACGTGATAAAAAAACACAAAAAAGGCACGTTTGCATGGCTTATTATATATATAATGATTGAAAAAATGATTGAAAAAGCCGAAAAAAATTAACGGCTTAAAAAATCATATATTGTTTCAAAAAAATGATTTGAGAAGCTGAAAAAAATGAAATGAGGATCGGTTTATTTGGTTTTGTTTATCCCCATTATCTTGTCTTCTCCCAACTTAGTCAATGTTTGTCTTTCCGACCAATATGGAAGAAAGGGGGAGTATTATGTAGAGTCACAAGTCTTCTTCAGATGTCAGATTCTCCAAGACCAGTTAGATTTCCAGACTCTACATATGTACAGACTTGACGTTCAGATGTTTTCCGAGTCTGCAGTTTGATGTGCACATGTGTGCCATCTTTGTTGTGGTCCCCATCTTTTCTGGTCGGCTAGAGTTTTCATGCGAGTTATAGGGACTCCATAGTAGAGGACCATTCCCTATGCCATGTGGGCAAGGGTTTTCATGTGGTATCATAGGGACTACAGAGTAGAGTTCCATTCTCTGAGCCAGATGGGAGAGACCCAATTCTCCTACAAGGAGACTTTCAGACTCCATTCTCCAGCGACCATGGACTCCGACGAGGATTGTACTCCACGACCCTTTCAGTTCAACCCTTTTCAGAGATGGAGCAGTTGTCCACATGTTGTGGCGTACCAAAGTACTCCGACGAGGAGACTCATTTCCAGTTGCAGTGACTCTAACATACGCATCTCAAAGCACATGCTCTCCGACGAGGAGATTCAGTTGACTCACGCTCCAGCCCGTTCATCCTCCTCACCTGCACGGCATGAGAAGCAACGTCCTCGACAACAGTCGACGGTTGTGCACGTTGAGTTGATATTATATGTAGTGTCATGTAATATGAGTTGAGTTTTTTTCTGTTTGTCCAAGCTGAGCATTGCATACTCCAGCTTGAAGGGGAGTGCTGGAGTATTTGGTTGTGCGCATGTTATATTGTAGATAGATAAATGGATACCTCCAGGATCCATTTACCCCATCCACGTGTTTAGTCCCACATCTACCAGTGATGGGACTTGGAGGCTCTATGGAGGCTATATAAGGAGTCCTAGACCTCGTGTGTCCATGGAGAAAAAACAATGAAGCATATGGTCCTTTGAGGCCTTCTCCCATGGTTTTATCCCTTTCTTTAGGGAGTAAGGTCCACGTAAATCTCATTGTGTTCTTCATATTTTTTATCTTTATTTCTAATACACTTCCGCATTCCTATTTTCTAACAGATGCTCTAGATCCTGACTACGAGGCAACACCCACCCATATTCTTACTGGTGTGGTTATCCCTCACATGGAGGAGGCATACGCTCATCTCAGTAGGATAATTGTCACATCCCTTGCCACCGTACAAACCTCCTTAGCGATGGACACATCTCACGGTAGGATAGGTATTACTCTGTTCATAGAGCATGGTCTTTGCGACAGAGGAGGCGGACATCAACGTGGTCCATGCACATATTTTTGTCATCCTCATCATTCATAGGAGATATGCTATCTGAAGCATGGATATCCTGCTTCATCTCGTGTAGCCGAGCAATCAGAGCCTCCTGACAGTTCGACCCGCTTTACATATTCATGATTAGATGATATTATCTCCCATATGAGGGAGATAATGACTCCTGCTGCCGGCACCACTACATGTTCCTTAGATGTTGCAGCCTTTGTCAAAGCATCTTCAAGCTCCTCAAGTATAGCCTATGCTTTTATTAGTTGTAGCATGTCAGATATGACAGAATGGATCATGGACTCTGGTGCTTCCCACCATATGTATGAAGACAAAGCGTAATTTAGTTCATACGAATCTATATCCTCTATCAGATCAATTGTCATTGCGAATGAGATACATTTACCTATTATAAGATAGGGGATATTCATATGACGCCATCCATGAGCCTGCAGAATGTGCTACATGCACCATATTTTGAGATGGACTTACTTTCTATTAGTCAAATCACTAAGGACTTGTATTCTCACACCATTTTTGACACATCTTCTCTTATGTTTTAGGACATATTCACGGACAGGGTGATTGGATGTTGCCGTGGGCAAAGGGGGCTCTATAGATTAGTTCAATCTCCATATACTGGTGCCTCTTCTGTTCCTACTGGATTAGTCTCACCATATATGTGGTATCTTCGATTTGGTCACCTTCCTCTGCAGAAGTTGTGTCATGTTCTCCCACAACTATCCACGCGTTCTACTTTTTAGTGCGAGACTTGCCAGCTTGGGAGGCATCGCCGTTCTTCTTTTCTTGGTTGTCAGTGTCGTAGTAGCAGTTATTCTTTTGAGCTTGTCCATTTTGACATTTGGGGTCCCAGTCATGTTCCTGATCACCAGGGACACATGTTTTATCTTGTAGCTGCAGATGACTTTTCTAGACTATCTTGGATTTTTCTTTTGAAAAACAAGTCTGAAGCTGAGTCTGTCATTAAATCTTTCATTATTGAAGTTAAGTATATTCACTCTGACAATGTCTTAGAGTTCTGCACATTACAGTTTTCTGAGTTCTTCAGGCTATTGACATCATATACCAAACCTCATGTGCTTATACTTCTCAATAAAACGATGTTACCGAATACAAACACCATCACTTACTTTATGCAACAATGTCGCTTTTAATTCAGAGTCGTGCTCCACACTCTTGATGAATCGTATGACAACCTCTGCTTTAAGAGAGAAAGTCCCTTTCTCGATTGCATTTCTTGAGAACCTGTTCGCTCTTACACCTCGTGTTTTTGGCTCCATAGCATTTGTTTGCTACTCAACGCCTGATCATGACAAGCTCTCCCCTAGAGCTGTCAAGTGTCTATTTCTAGGCTACTCTCGTACTCAGAAGGGGTACCGTTTCTTTGACCCTATTAGACGGAGGTACTACGTCAGTGTTGATGTCACCTTTTTTTAGTATGTCATTCATTTCTCTCCTACATGTGATCAATTGATTCCGTCTAACTTTGGAGAGGAGGTATATGTGCCTCCTCCTTCTATGGTACCACTATCTCTGTTCCCTCGACCATCTCCACTCCACCACCACCACCACCTCCACTAGCACCACATGCTTATGTGGTTCCTCCACTTCTGTTACCTAGTATTCCAGCTCAGTTGTTGCCACATTTCCACATTTGCATGCATCCTACTGTCCCCCTGCTCATGAGCCTTCCCCATCATCCAAACACCCCAGGCATTTTCTGAGCACATTATTTCTACTGATGGTACTAGTGGGTAGTTTATAGTATGAGCATGTGCCCTCTCAAGAGGCAAGTCTATGGGTTTAGGAAGAGACATGTGATCTTGATGTGCCTATTACTTTGTGAAAGCAGAGACGTACTTGTGCTACTTATCCTCTTGTAGCCCATGTCTCTTTAGGGAATCTCTTAAAAGATTTTAGGAGGTTTGTCATGAGACTATCGATCGTGGAGATATCACGAACATACCATGAGGTGATACAAGATAATCAGTGGCATCTTGCCTTGTAGGAGGAGATGGTCGTGTTATAGTCATTAGGAGGTTTGTCATGAGACTATCGATCGTGGAGATACCACAAACATATCATGAGGTGATACAAGATAATCAGTGGCATCTTGCCATGTAGGAGGAGATGGTCGTGTTATAGTCACGTGGCATATGGAGCATTGTTACAGCTCATATCGAGACATCTGTTGTGGTTTGTAAGTGGGTGTTCACAGTGAAGCATCGAGCAGATAATCGTGTGTATCGCTACAAAGCGAGGCTCGTGGCTCGTGGGTTTACCCAGACACATGGGGTAGGCCATCAAGACACGTCCTCTCATGTGGCCTGGCATTCTATATTGTGGAACTTCTCTCTGTTGCAGTGACATGAGACCTGCTCCTCTATGAGCTCGATGTGAGTTTCTTTATGATGACATGCTGGAGGAAGTCTACATGCAGTAGCTGCCAGAGTTCGTTGCTGAGGCGGAGTGTCATATGGTGTGTGGACTTTATATGGATATCTATGGCCTTAAGAAGAGTCCAAAAGCATGGTTCAAAAGCTCTCATAATTTATAGAGCGGCATGGGTTCATGAGAGCGACCACATATCATTCACTGTTCATCTAGAGGACTTAAAGGTATTTTTGCTATATTGGTTTACGTTGATGATATCATTGTTAGAATAGATGATGCACATAGCATTGGTGCAATGACAGGTCTACAATTTATCATGCATGTCTCAAAGAGAAGATCCGCAACACACTTCCTCTAGTTCATAACAAGACCCCACTGGTTCCGAGCGAACTCAAGTCCAAGGAAGTAACTTCATGGGAGTAGTGTGTTACATATTTTTTCTTTGAGACAAGCATGGCAGATCGTAGAACTATCACTACTCTCATGGACTCGAGCATGAAGTTACATGATGATGACACTATTCAGGATACCCACATACATGAAGTCTACCTCAGGCTTTGCAGTATTCATAGAGAGCTCCTTTGTGTCATGGAAGAACAAGAAGCATACAATTATTGTCGTGTTCAGTGCAGAGTTAGAGTACAGATCCATGACACATGGGAGTACGGAAATAATGTGGATCAAATCTGTTCTGACTGGCCTAGCTATTGAGTCGAGGTGCCTCTTCCCATTCTTCTCCAATGTGACAAGCATGATGCTCTTTTCATTTCCAAAAAGATTACTAAGCATATCGAGATCGACTGTCACTACACTCCTGGCAAAAATGTTGTTACAAACTAAGCATGCTTGATATCTATGCTCCATCTTGTGTGGGAGTGTTGAGATATTATATATCTTTCCATATGTTTATGTATTTTATCTTATTTCAGTGTCAATTATGTAATTTGTCCAAATATGTTTCTCGTCTTATATAAGAGAACCCTAGAGCCTCATAAATAAACAATTCATTTGTCTCTTTCCTCAAACTTGAAATGTGTTTATTAGTTTTATTAACGTGAAGCTATTGTTGAGATTCTTATATCTCTTGGTCTTTATTTATATTTGTTTATTTTTCAGTCTATCTTATGTAATTTCCCCATGGAGCTTTTCTCCTATATAAGAGAGCTCTAGGGCTTTGAGGAATCTAACTTTTATTTTTCCTTTCACATGGTATAAGAGCGACGGTCCTAGACCGGAGCCTGTGCCCTAGAGCCCTACCCTCCCCACTAAAAACCCTAGCGCGTGCCACCGCATGCGTCTGCGTTACCCGTGTGTTGTTCACGTCGCCTGTACGTTGCTGCGTGTCGCCCACGCTGCCTGCACGTTGCCAACGCCTCTCGTGCTCCTTCACGTCACCCTTCCTCTTGTGCCGCACCAAGTGCGGCCTGCCCGTGCGCCGCCGCCCATAAGGGTCGTGGTCCCTTCCCTTGCGTCGCCACCGCCCGTAGGATTCCTACACTGTGTTCTTGGGTGCTTAGGGTGTGACGTGATTATCTAAAACACCTTATTACCTAAAGGAACCTCCAAAAAATGGAAGAGGTTGTGGTATGAGTCTACACCTACAGCCATCTTCCCATATGTCAATGTAGGCACTAGTCTTTCTTGTTGTTGACCCAGTCTTGGAGATAGTTGTCATCATGTCTGACAACAAAGCGGAAGTTCCATCCCTGGGTGCTTTCAAAGGTCCAACACCGATCGTCAAAATGGATGGAACAAACTATAAATTGTGGGCCATGCAGTTCATGAGTTTAATGCAATCCAATGATAAGAAGCACATTCTCACGACAGAGGAGCCACGCGACAAGACTGGGAGAAATGCCTCATGGGAGGCAGATGATGCATATGCACGTGTATGGCTATCAGGGACTGTGCCCACATAGATAGCTAATGATATTTTGAGTCAGCACACTGCAAAGGCTATGTGGTATATTCTTATCGCTACATACTCTCCGATGAAGAATGAGTTGAAGATACTGCAACTCTAGCACGATATCTTCACATCAACGCAGAATGATCGGCCCTTCATACCCTTTATACTTCTTTGAGGGGTGTATTTGAGAAGCTACATGGGTATATTCCCTTGACTGCTACACCAGAGCAGCTCAAGGCATACAGAGACTATGTGATGACTAGGATCTTTCTAGCATCCCTTGATTTTGAGTACGACGCTGCTCGAGCCTAGATTCTTACTGATGCTACCGTACCTCTGATGGATGAAGCATATCACATATTGAGTAGACAATCTATATCCTTTGGTAGTACTTCACAGTCTTAGACATCTTCAGCTATGGTTGCGTCTCGTGGTAGGGGATTTCCTACACCATATCATGGTAGGGGAGGCCCTAGCCGTGGTAGAGGAGGGGGTGGTTGACCCTGTCAGTCGTGCACCTACTGCCACAGGTCAGGACACTATGAGGAAACCTGCTATTCTAAGCATGAGTTTCCTACTTCAGCTCGGGTTGCAGAGCAGACCCTGTTTCTGATTAGAGATTTGACGAGCTTGTGGCGCGAGTCGGGGAGTTTATACCTATTCATGGGTCAACCGGCTCTCTTTCATGATCCTCAGAGGTAGCTGCCTCAACATCAACATGTACATCGGGTATAGAATATGCCTTCACTAGTTGTTACATGGCAGACTTTTCAGAATGGATCATGGATTCAGGAGCATCCCATCATCTCTGCTCTGTGGTGACAAAGGCCAGTTTAGTGATTTTCGTCCGACTCTGCCTGGACGATCTTTTGTGATAACGGATGGTACACACTCTCTCATTACCGGTCAAGGGGAGGTGCAGTTGACTCCCGCAATGGGGCTTCATAATGTCCTTTACGCTCCTGAATTTTCTATGAATTTACTATCAATTAGTTAAATCACCAAAGATTTACATTGTCGTGGCATATTGGATCCATCTACTCTTGTGTTTCAGGATATATTCACGGCAGGGTGATTAGATCTGGCCGTGAGCAAGGGGGTCTCTACAGACTGGTGCAATCTCTGTATGTTGGTGCCTCTTCTCTTCGCACTGGATTTGTTTCTTTGTATATGGCATCTTCGATTTGGTCATCTTCCTCTGCAAAAGTTGTGTTACGTTCTTCCACAGATTTCTCCTCGCTCTACATTTCAGTGCGAGGCATGCTAGCTTGGGAAGCATCATCGGTCCACTTTCCAGAGTCGTCAGGGTTGGAGTAGTCATAGTCTGTTTGAGTTAATCCATTTTGGTATTGGGGGTCCTAATCATGTTCCAGATCATCAAGGACATAGGTTTTATCTTGTTGCAGTTGATGAGTTTTCAAGATTGTATTGGATCTTTCTTCTTAAAAATAAGTTTGATGCTGGTCATGTTATTTAGCTCTTTATTAATGAAATAAGGAACATTTTTCAGCAAAAGTCAAGTTTGTACGTTCGAATAATGCCCTAGAATTTTGTAGTTTAAAATTTCTCAATTCCTTAGGTCTCATGGTATCGTGCATCAGACATCGTGTACTTATACTTCCCAAGAGAATGGGGTAGCTGAATGAAAATACCGTCATCTTTTGGATGTTACCATAACTCTTTTGATTCAGAGCCGTGCTCCTCATTCGTATTGGGGGGGGGGGATGTGATTCTAATTGCTTGCTACCTGGTAAATCGTATGCCCTCTTCGGTTATGGGGGAGAAGATCCTATTCTTGATTGCGTTTTCCGAGACAGATCTTTTCTCACTTACGCCTCATCTTTTCGGTTCAGTGACTTTTGTTCATCAGATGTCACCTGGTCTTGACAAGCTCTCTCCCAAAACTGTCAAATGTGTGTTTGTTGGGTATTCCAAGACCCAAAAGGATATCGTTGCTTCAACCCTGTTCGACGAAGGTACTATGTCAGTGCATATGTCACCTTTTTCGAGTCCATTATGTATTGTTCTCCCACATGTAGCAAGCTTATTCCTTCAAAGTATGGAGAAGAGGTCTATATGCCTCTACCTCCGATCTCCATTACACCGTCATGACCACAATCTACTCCACCGCAACCACCATCACCTCCTCCACCACCACCTCCACCTCCTCCACCACTACCTCCACTACCACCTCCACCGCCATCTCCACCGTCACCTACTTTCTTTCCGCAGGTTTACCAGCGACGAACCCGTGCTCACGTGCCTCCTCCATTATCCAACATGCCCAAGGTATATTCTAAACATTTGAGTTCTTCTAATGGCACTAGTGATTTGCATGTACAGATTGAGGTGCAAGATGTCTTGGATGATATATCTTCTGCGAGTAATGAGGATTTTGACGTACCTATTGCTCTACGGAGGCAGAAGCGGGCTTGCACTATGCATCCTCTTGCTTCACATGTTTCCTTGGATCATCTTTCCAATGATTTTTGTATATTTGTTATGGTTGTATGCCATTGAAATACCACATACTTATCAGTAGGCGTTGTAAAGTAGCTAGTGGCGTCTAGCTATAGAGGAGGAGATGGCAGCTTTATAGTCTCATGGTACATGGATTGTTGTATATGCTCCACCAGGTGCGTCTGTTGTTGGCAGCAAGTGGATGTTTACTGTGAAACACCGAACTGATGGTACTGTGGATAGATATAAGGCCAGGTTGGTTGCTCGTGGATTCACCTGAACCTATGGAGTGGATCATGACACTTTTCTCCTGTTGCGCATCACTCTACATTGCAGACTTTTGTTTCTATTGTTGTGGTACATAACTGACCGCTTTTCCAATTAGATGTGAAGAATGCATTCTTGGATGGTGACCTGCAGAAGGAAGTTTACATGCAGCAGCCACCAGGGTTTGCTGCTGAGGGGGAGTCCAGTATGGTGTGCTGACTTCACAAGGTCATATACGACCTTAAGCAGAGTCCGAGAGCTTGGTTTCAGAAGCTCTCAAAGTTGATTGAACAGAAGGGGTTCGTCAGATCTACTGTAGATCATTCTCTTTTTGTCAAGAGAACTCAAAGAGGTACATTTGTTGTTCTGGTTTATGTTGATGACATCATTGTTGCTGGCAGCGATGAATATGACATTCAGGCAACTAAGGATTTCCTTGGACAACAGTTTGTGACCAAGGACCTTGGTACACTACGTTACTTCCTTGGCTTGGAGTTTACACAAAATCAACATGGTGTGGTTATTGTAGAAAATAGAGAAAGCGTAAGAAGAATGATAAACAGAGCATAAACTAGAGAAAGATAAACATGAAAGAACAAGAAGATTTTTACGTGGAACCCTACTTCCTAAGGAGCGGGATCAGGATGAAACCACAGGAGAAGCCCTCAAAGGGGCGGATATTTGCATTCCCTTTTCTCTATGGATACAGGAGGTCTGGGGCTCCTTATATAACCTCCATAGATTCTCCAAGTTGTACCACTGATAGATGTGAGACTAAACTCATGGATGGGGTAAATGGATCCTGAAGAGATCCATTTACCCTCCTACATCATAATAGGCGCACAACCAAATACTCCAACACCCCCCTCAAGCTGGAGCATGCAATGCTCAACTTGGACAAACAGAGAGAAACTCAACTCACAATACATGACACTACAGACAATATCAACTCAACGTGCACAACTTCGGTTGTTGTCGAGGACATTGCTTCTCATGCCATGCAGGTGAGGAGGACGAATGGGCTGGAGTGGGTCAACTGAATCTCCTCGTCGGAGAGCATGTGCTCTGTACTGCGCCTATCAGAGATACTGCTACTGAAATGAGTCTCTTCGTCAGAGTACCCTAGCCTGCCACAATAATGTGGACAACTGCTCCATCTCCAAAAAGGGTCGAACTGAAAAAGGTCGTGGAAGTGCAATTCTTGTCGGAGTCCATGGTCGCTGGAGAATGGAGTCTGAAAAGTCTCCTCGTCGGAGAACTGGGTCTCTCCCATCTGGCACAGAGAATGGTACTTTACTCTTAAGTCCCTATGAATCCACATGAAAACACTTGCCCACATGGCAGAAGGAATGGTCCTCTACTCTGGAGTCTCTATGGCTCACATGAAAACTCTGGACGAAACAACAAGAAAGATGGGACCACGACAAAAGATGGCAAACAAGTGCACATATGAAAGAAGACTGCATGTGTCTGAAACTGAGGATTCGGACAATCGTCGAGTCTAGACTATAGAGTCTGGAAATCTGAATATGGAACCTGACCTGTAACTCTACACAATACTCCCCCTTTCTCCCATACTTCTCGGAAAATGGACATCGACAATGTAGGGAGAAGACAAGAAAAAATGGGGGTAACAAAACATAATCTGTCTTAATTTCTTGACTTTTCTTTTTAATGAAAATTTTCTTCTCGACTATTTCCATTTTTTTATAGTCGTCATGCCTTTTTTTGCTTCAATCATTTTGTTAATAAGCCGTTCACACATTTTTTACGACTTTCCCCTTTTTTAAAACAAAACCATCCCCTCCCCCTTTTTTATGGCCCTTTTTTTAAATCCTTGCAGCCCCCTTTCCTTTTTTTGTTAACACTGGACCACCCTACCTTTTCCAGGGCTCAAAATAGAATGAATTTGTTTTGTTTTAAAGTGTCGGGCCTGCCTAGGGTTCCTACGATGGGAACCCTCTTTATGTAGTAGCCACCCCCTGGAGCCGCATCGAAGGAGAGAGACGGCGTGCGCGACTCGTGCGGAGGAGGATGAGGGTGTCGCATGTTGCGCCTGGATTAGGATCTTGCCCGATCTGGAGAGGAGCACGACCGCCAAGGGTGAGAAGGGTCACCGCCTGGGAGCAACATCGATTCGTAGTACTGCTTGTTGGCTGCCGGGGGTCTGTAGCAGAGATGCGCCGCCAGCGCATCTGGGCGAACACCTGGAGCACGCTTATGCCGCTTGGAGCTTAGGGTCTCGCACGAGGGGTTTGGCTATGTGATAGCGACAGGGTTGAGGTGCCGCACGAGGTTGAGGAAGCCAGCCTCCAACACAACCTGTCTGGAAGGATGCCACACAACCTAGCGCGAAGGCAGCAGTCGCCCGGTGACCGGTGAGCGATTGATGCCCGGGAACCTTGCCGCCTCAAAGCCCTTTTTTGCGGGTACCGTTGGTGGGAGGAACGTATTGGAATGGGTTCGGAGCATGCACCTTGTTGGAGGAGAGGGGCGCGGGAAGTTAGGGTTCAGAAAACTCTTGCCTGGAACCTGGAGGTTGAAGTGAGCCTCCATCGGATGCGAGGTTTCAACGAATATGAAGTTGTCGAGTATGTTGATTTTCCAGAACTTGCAAGGACACATAAAACTAGGGTTTCCATCAGAAACCCTAGAAATTTCTTGATCAAATCAACAAAACATGACTCAAATATGGAGAATATATGACAATCTCCAGAATAAAAAACGAATCTCGAACAAGTGATGAATATAAAATTTTCGAGAATCGACCCGCTCTGATACCATGTTAGAAAATAGAGAGCAGAAGTGCAATGATAAACAGAGCATAAACGAGATAAAGATAAACATGAAAGAACAAGAAGATTTTTACGTGGAACCTTACTCCTTAAGGAGCGGGATGAAGCCACGGGAGAAGCCCTCAAAGGGGCGAATATTGCATTTCTTTTTCTCTATGGATACAAGAGGTCTGCGGCTCCTTATATAACCTCCACAGAGCCTCCAAGTTACACCATTGATAGATGTGAGACTAAAATCATGGATGGGGTAAATGGATCCTGAAGAGATCCATGTACCCTCCTACATCATAATAGGCGCACAAACAAATTCTTCAACAGTTATGACGCAAAGGAAGTATGTTACTGACCTTAATCTGAGACATGCATGACAGTATGCAGACATGCCAATACACCAATGGATCCCAATGCTAGGCTCTATGATGATGACTTGGAAGATGTGGATAAGAGACGATACATAGAACTGGTAGGGAAGTTGTTATATATTACTATTACCAGGCCTGATATATCATTTGTTGTGAGCAGAGTCAACCAGTTTATGGAGCAGCCCAGATATGCTCATATGGATGCAGTGTGCATGATTTTGGGATGTCTGAAATCTTCTCCAGTTGCAGGTCTTCTTTTCAGAAGAGATACGTCTCTCACAGTTACTGGATATGTAGATGTGGATTATGCTAGGTGTCCCAAGGATAGGAAACCCACCTCAGGCTTCACTGTGTTTGTTGGTAGCTCACTGGTTTCATGGAGGAGTAAGAAACATACAACCGTTGCTCGCCCTAGCGTTGAGTCAGAATATAGGGCTATGGCCCAAGGGAGTACGGAAATGATGTGGGTCTTCTATCCTGATTGACCTAACTATTGAGGTGCCTCTTCCTATGCATCTCAAATGTGATAATCAAGCAGCATTGTCCGTAGCTAATAATCCAACCTTTCATGAGAGAACAAAACACATTGAAGTAGATTGTCACTACACTCGTGACTTGATCCAAAAGTGGCTGATCTCCACTACTCATGTTGTTTCAGGCGATCGGTGTTTACCAAAGCTCTAGCGAGGGGTCTTTTTCACCGTTGTTGTTCCAAGCTGAGCACATATATGCTCCAACTTGAGGGGGAATGTTGAGATTTTTATATCTCTTGGTCTTTATTTATATTTGTTTATTTTTCAGTCTATCTTATGTTATTCTTCCATAGAGCTTTTCTCCTATATAAGAGAGCTTTAGGGCTTTGAGGAATATAACTTTCATTTTCCTTTCACAACTATTAATGAGGAGCTATAATTCTGTTAAAAATCTAATGAATAAGAAAATTAACCTGAAATGTCGTATACTATTAATATATTTTTTGGGATAAGGTCCCTCCCATCATTTCTAAAAAAAAATAAATCTGAAATGGAATATTATCCATTAAATTCCAAAGATAATGAATTCTATTTTTTTAACATCACAGTTAATTAACTTCATTATTAAGAGAAGCAAACTAGAGTGGAGTGCATTGTTTTTTTTGAGTCAAATTCCTAAGTAGTACCTGGGAATTACTTAAATACCCAGGTACTACGTAATGTTTTTTTTTACTCAAAAACTACAGAGGTGTCGCATGTTCAACATGCAACACCCCTTAAGTTTTTTTTACCCAGAAATTACGTTTGTGTCGCATGTTGGATATGCGCTATAGATAACGCATATTCAACATGCGACATATGTCCTGGGAATTCCCCTCGAAGATGGTCTCGAAATGTTCTGTACAGGTATCGCAGGTCTCGAAATTTCCTGTACAGGTATCGCATGTTGTATATGCGACATTCTTGCAGGGACTGATAACGCATTTTCAATATGCGTCATCCTTACAGGAAATTTTCCTCGAAAATGGCTGGGAAGGTGTGGGCTTTGAAATTTGAACATATAACGCATGTTCAATATGCGTCATCCTTACATGAATTTTTCCGCGAAAATGGCTGTCCAAGTGTGGGCTTTGGAATTTCAACTTTCTAAAAACCCTTGAAAAGGCATGCCAATTCCATGTTTCTAACGTAAATTGACATCTTTTTGTAAACATTCCAGACATTGCGAACATTCTAGACATTCCAAATATCAAAGAAGACATTTCAAATATTGAATATAAGTAGACTTGTTCATGAATATACATTACATTTTTTGCATCATATTAAAAATTACATTGATTACAATTCAACGTTTTTTCCTCCGCTGGTATGTAATAGTAGAATCTGGAGGATGGAACGGTAATAGACAGTTCGCTTCGTCTATCATGTGGATTTGAGAGGGTCCTGGGGCATCTTCCTCGAATGTTGGCGTAGACGGCGGCGTTAGTGTGCAGTAAGTTGGTCGTGTCTGGCTGGGGTCCAATCCATGCCTCAACGGTGCTTGAGGCGTTGGCAAGTCCTCTCTTGGTCGCTCGGTGGCAGGTGTGAAGTAGTCTCCTTGCGCAATGTTATCATCCTCCGCAGCGGCTTCTTCAAAGTCCATGGGTTCCGCGACTTGTTCACGCGCCCTACCTCGACCTCTTCCTCGTCCCCGTCCTCTTGCCCTTCCTCGCCTTGCCTCCTCCCTACCCACATCTGCACGCTCGTCATGTAACGTGACTGCATCTGTAAATTGTAATGACAGCCACTCCGTCATTTCCGCCTTCGCTTGTGCCGCAATCTCGCGGCATTCCTCGTGTCCAATGTCGTAGACACGGCTCCACAGAGCGAGCTGCATCCAAGGAAAATACGTAGATGTAAATTTGAAACAGTTTTGTTAATTAATTTACCAAAAAAAAATTATAGTTCGAGTATTTACGTTGCTTGCCAGAGTTGCACCCAAACGTCCGACAAATCTTCGAGTAATGGTCTGATACCATTGCTCGTATGCGGGCGTCGCGAATACCCCTCTGGACCGATCGATGCGAATAATTCTAACTTCCCGCTCATCCCAGCAGGCAATATACAAGCTGTGTTTTGCCCTCCAATCCACATGTACTTTCCCCCTCAAATCGATAGCGTGGAGTTCTTGAAATGTGGAGCAACGACTTGGGATATCTTGAAGACCCCCAAATTGTCTCCTGAACCGATCTGGGTAGTAATACTCCACAATGTGGAAGTATATCAAAGGCACTTCAGCTCTCCAAATGTGTTCGCCCTCAAGAGAGTTGGCTGGGAGATGGGTGCGGATCTCATCCGTATAGGGAGTCCAAAATACCTGAATGCAAAAATTGTATTACGATTAGTATTTGTTTTGTTGATATAGGAAAAATTTGTAAATGTAAAATTACCTGGTCGGGTGATTGCATGTCAAAAGCATCCCTGTAGGGTCTCACCACGTGTGTGGGTTGTCTACGATGGGCAAACGCCGTTGCCCAGCAGACTCCTAACGGGCGCCCGTACCATTCTCTGCCGTCCCTAACAACTGGAGCAATGTGGGGGAAATGCTCCCAAGCCCAGAGCTGAAGTAGTATGACTGAGCCTCCAATCTCCTCGGTCGCCATGTCCGCTGCCAAACATAGGTGCCTGTAAAGATATGCAAGCACGGCTGATCCCCAGCTCAATGTCCCAGAGAACTCAAAATCCTGTAGATGTGGTAGAGCTATAAGTGAAACCAAGGAACCAGACTTGTCCGTGAAAAGTACTCCACCAAGCAACTGCAAAATGTACGCTCGAGCGTGTCTCTGTACGACTAGCTCGTCTGCATCCTCCGCCAACTCTGAAAAATTGGTGGACAGCCAGCTTGCTGACACCCTGCTGCCAACTATGTCTGCGGGCAGTGGCCTAACACCCAACAATTCCTCGCATGTATCTGCCCATGTCGCTCCAGGTGTTGTCTCCCCGGTAACCGCGGGCCCATCAATTCGCAGCCCCAAGATGAATGCCACATCCTGTAAGGTGATAGTAATCTCCCCACTAGGCATGTGGAAGGTGTGTGTCTCGGGTCTCCACCGTTCAACTAACGCTGTCACCAGATGCCAATCCAGGGTAATGAACTCGAGCTCTGAGATGCATCCAAATCCTGCTTCGACTACGTAAGGCAGTAGCCGGTCATCCAAAGGGATCCGACGTACATGTGTCTCTCGTCGTCGGCAACGCAACCACGAAGATTCCTACAAGAAAATTGTTAGGAAAAAAATTGAAGGAAGGAAGATATTATAATTACTTACATCGCCAGCCCAAACTCGACGTGAACGATGTCGCTCCTGAAGGTGCAAAACTGAAGGATCAACTGGGCCGGAATCCATCTGAAAAATACAATATTCAATGTTAGACAATACAATAAAAAAACTATATGAAAAAACAATATCCGACAAAAGCAACAAGTATTTACCACAATGAAAATTATTAATATACGAGGGTAGCAAACTTACTCGAATTTGGACATTTACGTCGGTTGTGACCTTGACCACCACAATTTCCACATTTATTCTTATTCCTGCTCGCCGTCGGCGCATTTGATGTGGATGCTTGAGAATTCCTTGTGGCTTTGTTGGGACAACCACGGTGTGTGTGACCCAATATCTCACAATAGGAACAAGTATTTTGCCGAATCGCATCTCTAACATCCATTTCATTATGTATTCTTGTTGTACATGGACGACCTTTACCGCGTTTACGCTTTGGGTCCGGTCGTAACTCAGGATATTCGAGGGGAGCCCATGTTTCACGATCACCGATGGGAAAAAATTGTCCTCCGTAAACCTGCAACTGTTTCTCCCAAGTGTACCACTCTCCAACATAGGAATCTACATCAGCCCGACGCTTTGAAATGACTGCAATGGCGTGGGAACATGGGATACGATATATTTGCCACTTGTTGTAAGTGCATTTCCTTTGTAGCAAGTTTACCGTGTACTGTTTGCGCCCGCAAATACCAGTAGACGTCCGTCGAGCCCTGGTAGACACCTCGAATAATATTTCTGGTTGTACTTGTACCTGAGTTACTGTGTGCTCATTCGCAGCTGCAGTCCAACGGGTCAGCTCTGTGGATGCGTAATGCGTGAATTTTCGACCAGCAGCAATGGTTGCGCTTGCTTCTTCAAAATGCTGAATGAAGTATGACACACAATTATAAAAGGTCTTCTCAATTAACGCAGAGATTGGCAAGCAACGGGCATCTTTAAGAACTGCATTATAGCTTTCGCTCAGATTTGTAGTCATCTGACCAAACCTATACCCACCGTCATAGGCCAATGTCCATTGCTCACGACGGCAATCATGAGTTGAAAACCATCTAGCTGCTCCATTATTCCACTCTTGTAATTTCCTCATGAAGTACGCGAACTTCCTAGGTGTCGTCTGTAATGCTGCGGCTTGCACCAGAGCTTTCATGGAGCCATTTTTAAAGACGCTATTGAAGTTGCTCGCGACGTGTCTCGTACAAAACCGCCAATATGCAAAGGGTTCTAATAAATCCACGTCAGCATCTTTCATAGCGGCTTTTATACCAGAATGCCTGTCGGAGATGATACATATTGGTCCAGCTCGCATGCTGATTACCCTTAGACGAACCAACGAAAGAAACCACTTCCATGACGACAAGGATTCCTCGTCGACGATCCCGAATGCAAGGGGAACAATATGTTTATCCCCGTCAACCCCGCAAGCAATGAGCAGTTTTTGTTTGTACTTCCCGTACAAATGTGTCCCGTCAACACTAATCAGTGGCCGACAATATTTGAATGCTTCAATGGAAGGACCAAATGCCCAAAAGCATCGTTCAAATCTGCGGCAGAGAGGTTTCTGAGGATCAGGATGATCGTTGTATTCAATATCAATTTCAGTCCCTGGAATAGCAGCCTTCATTGCATGCAAAAGAAAAGGCATTTCAGCGTATGACTTCTTCCAGTCACCAAATACAATTCCGATGGCCTTCCTTCGAGCATCCCAAGACCTTTTCCTTGAAACCCAGTAGTTGTACATCTCGTGGATGTGAGCTCTACAACTAGATACACGAACATTAGGGTCATCCCTAACAAGAGTTAGCAATGATCTGGACATGAATTTGTAGTCCAACTGAGGGTGATCCTGATTAACTGTTGGGTTTATACAAGTGTGTGCCCCAACAACCTTGGAGATCACCCACAGTCCATCAAATTTTCTGAAATGTCCTCGTAAATACCAAACGCAACCATTTGCTCTCTGCGAACAAAAAACCGACCATATCAAGCTGGTGGATTCCTTGACAATGAAGTCATAATGTGATAGAATGTGGAACTTCTTCACAGCGTAAACCAAATCCTCCCTACATTTGAACGTCCTACCCTTGCGGATTTCGTCAGCAACACCATCAAGTCTAGGCTTGCTTAGAATGTCGTCTTCATATGTTGAACGAGTATTAGACCCTCTAACCCCAAAAAAGGGTATACGGGGTGTAATAGTATGCGCGGTTTGTTCATCAGTTGGGAGCTCCTCGTCCATCAGATCATCTTCGACATCTTCGCTACCTTCTTCCAGGTCATCATCGGTCCCCCAAGGGATGAAATCCTGATCCATCCGGTTAACCTCTCGCAGCAACGGCTCACTCAAGCCCAAATCCTGAACCGTGCTTGGTTGCGTTACAGGCGCATCCGTATCAAAGTAGGGTCCCATGGTTGGGACAATTCTTGGTGGCGTGCTGCGGACAACTGCTGCTTGTGTGCTCGGGACTCCAGACGGTCCCTTGTTAGTCATAACAGTTGGGACTTCGCTCACAGATACATCTTCAACATAAATATCGGTAGGCATTGATTTCCCAATGGTCCGAGCGTACACAAGAACTGCCTGCACATCATCATCATCGACAATAGATGAAAATGACGGTTCCTCCCCTGGGCCTCGAGGGATGCGATGTAATAATCGGATGTTTTGACTGTCAATATCCAAGTTGAACTTACGGTAAACCAAGTTCAACATCTCATCGAACGTCATATTAGGAGTCAACACAAACCCCCTCACGTTGGTTGACGATCCGGACATGAGTGTACTACTCAAATGACACATACAATACAACAGCTCCATTCTAACCTAATACGTGACACAATGTACAAGCAAACGTCATACATTCGAGAAATGAAAATAACATGCATATGATACAAAAAAATTTAAAGAAAACGTTTTACCAAGTCCAATTGTTCGCAACAAGTGATTAGCCCTAATGAGAAGCGGGGACGGCTAGGACGGTGCCAATCACTGAAAACACGGAAAAGGAGTGTTCCGCGGGGCTAGGAGTGACCAAAAAGGGTGTTGTTGAGAGAGGAGGAGATCAGAAGATGCGGGTGCAGAGGAGGGCGTCGGGGGCGGCTGGGTTGCTGGAAACGAAGGAGTTGTCGGGGCAAGGGCGGTGAAATGAGAAGGCCGCTGGGCGCGGGGCTTAATTAGGGTCGATATCGCATGTTGAATATGCGTTATCTATAGCGCATATCCAACATACGACACAAACGTAATTTCTGGGTAAAAAAAAACTTAAGGGGTGTCGCATGTTGAACATGCGACACCTCTGTAGTTTTTAAGTAAAAAAAACATTACGTAGTACCTGGGTTTTTAAGTAATTCCCAGGTACTACTTAGGAATTTTTACGTTTTTTTTAATTCAAACATATTGGGTGGATTATCATGATACTTTCTCTCCAAAGGCACACCATTCTTCTCTTTGGATCCTCCTCTATGCTAATGTGCTACGAGGTTGGTTTCTCTCCCAACTTGATGTCAAGAATGCCTTCTTGTATGGCGATCTGCATGAGGAAGTTTATATGCATCAACCACTTGGGTTCACTGTCGAGGGGGAGTGTCGGAAGATATGCATACTTCATAAACCATCTATAACCTTAAGAAGAGTCCTAGAGCATGGTTCCAGAAGCTCTCGGATCTGATAGAGCAACAAGGCTTCACGAGATCAACTACAGATCACTCGCTCTTTGTACGCATGACACTATGAGGTATTGTTGTCATTTTAATCTATGTTGATGGCACTGCTATTATTACATGTGTTGCTCTACAGGGGATCAAAGAGGCTAAGGAGTTGCTTCAACAACAGTTTGTCACCAAGGACCTTGGCGAACTACGATACTTCCTTGGGCTTGAATTTTCCAGGAATCAAAGAGGTCATGTGATGACTCAAAGGAAGTACTTTGTAAATCTCCTTCTAGAAATGGGGATGGTAGATTGTAGACCTGCCATTACTTCTATGAATCCCGTCATGAAGCTATATGATGATGATACATATAAGGTAGAAAAGAGGAGATACAAGGAGGTCATTGGGAAACTTCTCTATGTGACTATCACCGGGCAAGATATCTCCTTTACAGTAAGCTAGATCATCCTGTTTATGGAGAATCACATCAGGATCATATTGTTGTAGTCTCCATGATCCTAAAGTATATGAAGTCTTCACCTAGTAGATGGTTATTATTCAATAGAGGGACATATATTGCCATCACGACTTGTACAAATGTTGACTATGCAAGATGTCCAAAAGACAGAAAGTCTACCTTTGGATTTGCAGTGTTTATAAAAAGCTCATCGGTCTCATGGAAAAGTAAGAAGCGAAATGTGATCACTAGGTCAAGTGTTGAATTAGAATGTAGAGCCACGGTGTAGGGAAGCACTAAGATGATGTGTATCAGGGTTGTTTTGACCGATCTAGGTACCATTTCACCTCTTCCCATGGAGTTGCTATGTGATAATCGGATTGCACTATTCATTGGCAAGAAACTAGCTTTCCATGAAAGGACTAAACACATTGAGGTATAATATACCACTATACTAGAGATATGATAGAGAGGGGCTTCATCTCTATTTCCCACGTTAGCTCAGGGGAACAACAGACGACCGATATTTTCACAAAGGCCCTAACCAATGGACCGTTCTAGAAGTGTTCTTCCCAGCTGAGTATGATAGATATCTATGCTCCATCTTGATGGGGGTTTGTTATAGGAAATATTATTTTTGTATTTCTTATTTTCTTTTTATATAATTTCTCCAATGGTTATTTTTCCTCGAGGATTTCTCCTCTATATAAACAAAGCCCTATGCAACAAGCAACTCGTTCATTTTCTTCAACATGTTTTATATAATCTGGCCTACTGATTGTATATATCAGTATATGGTAAATATTATGTTGACAACATGGACAATGTGGAATTGAGTTTATTGAATTCTTGAGGGCCTGTTTGTATGCGTCAGCAAAACCATGTTTTAGACTTCGGTTACTAAAGTTAACCAAATTCGTTTTAAGGAAAACTAATTGATTACTTCTAACCAGGGTTTTGACAACATAATTAACATCCTAAACCTTGTTCTGGATTACAATCGCGTCATCTCATGTCTACATTATAACCATGTTTCAAGATCTACCTCTTAAACAAGTTTAACAAATCTACATCATCTTTACATTAAATAAGAACAAGGTGTGGCAAAGATGTAGTTGGTCCGAATATTTGTTTGTTCTAACATAGTTTACAGTTTTATGGTATCCAAATACCAGGGCAACATGCAAAATCTAAATTTGTATAAAATGCTGCAGTCATTATGACTTTTATCTGGTAATTGTAAGGTAAATTTAATGTAAAAATAACCAATAAAATGTGCAATCATATTTTTTTTTGAAACAAATTGAATTATGGTTCGTTGGTTGTAATCACACTGCTCAACCACCGACCATTTAAGCGAGTTCATAAATTTAACAAATGCAAATAGTAACGGAGGTATAGTTCATGGGCTTGACTGTCTGTGGAAGTCTTTCCTGCCATCTGTTCACTGACCTTATGTAATAAATATATTTCCTTGTGATTTTCTCTTATATTGTTTGTAGCTGATTCCCATGTTATGCAGGCAGGGATCTGCAGAGGATGTCGGGCAATAGTACTGCAAAAGTTGGCCACTTGACTATGAAAGAAGTGAGGAAAGATCATTGCCTTAGAAATGCCACCAGTTTCTTCAAAAAAAAACTTCTCTTATACTTGAGCTCTAAAACAGTAGAATTTATTTTAGATGTTTTACTTATGAGTTTATCTTTAGTATACCTTAATAGGAAATATATTTCTGATCGGATATTTCGTCAAAGAACATATAGAATAATATGGCACGCGTAACAAATTGTTGAGTAATTTCACAAATTGCCAATTGAGCTGTAAAATCAGGACCAAGTTGATTTTTAGATGTCAATATACTGGTCATCACTCACGATGAATTTATGTTAGAATACCATAGGCAATATATTTCTGATTGGCTATATTTTGAAGAATAGTATAGAAGAATAATGCCTCACCTAACAAATGATTGGGTAATTTCACGATTTTCTTATTGTTTGGAGTTACATGCTTCCATGGCTTGATATTGGAGTAACACCCACCCAGTGGTTGAAATCTAACCTCCTTGCGACCCATTGATTTGTTCACAATTCACGTTGGATCAGATGGTCATGTATGAAGGTTGTCTTGAAATAATAATCTGCTATATCATAAATAGTTTGCTAACAATATTTTGCGAAAGTGCAAGATAAGCTATGCTCAATCTTGCACTTAGTGGGAGCTCTGTGCATGGGGCTGCACCTTATGGTTTACTTGGTTCATATTGGCTAACCAGCAAACTGTTCTTGTTGGATATCTTGTACAAGTTCAATTGTTTATGAGTAGTTGTAGGAACCTGCAGATTTTGCTGTATATTTATAGACTCTGATTTGGTTGTAGATAAAAGAGTTGGATGCAGCGCGTGGACTACAGAATATGGAGCAAGGACAACATGTCCCGACAGTTGAGGAAGCTCTTTCGGTACAAGCTCTATCCCCTTCTTATAAAGCATTATCTTGCTATTATTTTATTGGCGTTAATATGCCTATATGTTAAGAGTTTCATGTTAGTACCTATAATACGTCGATTCCAAAGTATCAGATTTATTATGCTTAATCTATGTTATGAATTTATTTTGCAGTTAGTATCCGACTCTGTCAAGCAGGTAATTCTTGACGCCAAAGTTGGACCTCCACTGTTTGAAAAAGGCTTGGCAAAAGATATACTTTCTATTGTAAGATTATTACTCATGCCGTTCCTGTCTTTTTAATGTTTTCTTTCTCTTGTGATGATTCCACTATTATTTTATTATAAGCTTTTGTGGACGATAAAATGAAAACTACATTTCTTATGAGTTGAATCAGTTTGTTGGTTTCTCAATTGAGTGCATAATGATTTGACATCAACAAGCATTGACTGATTTTATAGTGCTATTCCTTGCTACTGATTTAAATTTAAAAGTATAATTATATAATTTATTGAAGGATTTTACATTTCAGCCCCTACAAAATGTTGCAAAAACACGTGCCCCTCCCTTTTCTCATAATTACACTGCAGCCACCATAAAAATTTTACTCTTGTAGTCAATTAAACTGTTATATTTGACAATTAAGGAAGGCTTTTTTATACATTTGCATCCTTGCAAAACGTTGCAATAACACTTATATCCCTAATTTTTCGTAATGTCACTGCAAACCCTCTAAAACATATGTGATTACACTGTAATCTCTATTGTCAATCAAACCATTATATCTTATCTAAGTAAAAATCTAATAAAGATAATAATACGACCATTCATCTCTCTTCTTTATCTTCCACCAACTAGGGATGCAGACTGTATGTGGATATAGGTGTTACCTTATTCTTATCCTTTTTTAAAACAAATAGGGACATGGAAATATATATTAACATATATGAAATTTGTGTTAACATATCCTTAAAAAGGGATACAAATCGAATATGGATAATATTAAAAATAGTTTATAGGTGAGCTTAAATATACTTGTATTGGATGTCTTATACACGATGTAAATGTGGTATCATTTTTATTTCTTGACAATTATTCCAAATACAACGAAAGAAGGTAAAAAGTGTATTACATATGTTGCAATATCTGATAGTTCGATAGTTGGATTTCTCCAAGATCCGATTACCCCACTCATATTTAGTCCTGCATCTACTACTTGTGGGACTCATGTATGTCTGTGGGGCTATATCAGGAGCCCTACACCCTTTGTACCATTTGAGAAATTCTAAATAGAAGGTCCATCCCTTCGAGGCCTTCTCCCATGGTTTCATCTCGCTACTCACGAAGTAGGGTTCCACGTAAAATCTTGATCACTGTATATTTATATTTCTTTATTTTATTCGTTCTGGTTTTGATTATGCTTCCACCTTCTTATTCTCAACATGGTATTATAGCAAGTCGATTCTGCGGTTCAATTCGGATTTTATTTTGTGTTCATGTTCACTTGTCTATTCATGTTCAATAGTTTTTGATGATACCCTAATTCAAGTTACTGCGCAAGATTTTCAGGGGCATGATCTTCCCCAATGGAAAGTTACGTTTCTGCAAGGTGGTGGCCATTACACCAAACCATGGCGCTGGCCTTCATCAACCCTGCAACTCTAGAAGAAGACGATTATCAGAGCTCCAGGAAGAACCCAAACATGATGGGTTCTTCTCCATCAAGTTGCAGTAATTTCAGACCCCACAGATCATGCCCTGCAGATCGAGGGCCCCCATCGCCGCACCTCCTCTCCTACGTCCAGATAGCCCAACACAACCCACCAGGCGATGGGTACAACACAAACAACCATCTCCCTCCTCGTGTTGCAACCCTTTACACGATGTAGCCCCAAGAAAACCTGATGCTTCCAGGCGATGACTCCCACTTTATGTGAGTCTCCAACTCTAAGCATCGTCAAATCCAACACCTTCTTCGTGCATTGTAGAAATATATTTCATGTTTATGTATCTTTTTATCTATTTCCTTTTCCCTTTATCTACTTTATGTAATTTGCCCATAGGTCTCTCCCTATATAAGAGAGCCTAGGGCTCAAGGAATAAAACAAGTTTCTCATTCTTCCCAACATGGTATCAGAACGACGATCCTAGACCAGTGCTCTGATCCCACCACAAACCCTTACCCCACCACTGCTACCTCACCTCTCCCATTCTTGGGTCCCTGTCGCCGTTGCTAGGATCCACCGCCGCCGCCCTTTCTCTTTCTTTAGGGGTGTCGCCGCACGTCCCCTCTCTAAGGGGTGTTGTCGTCGACTCCTCTCTCTTGATGAATTTGGTTGCTTGAGTCTACACATGCAACTAAATCTCTCTATGTCAGTGTAGATAAAAGCTTGTCTAGTCTACAACCCTAGTCTTCTTTAGTTGTCATGTCAGAAAGTAAGGGAGATATCCCCACCATAGGTGCCTTCAGAGGTCCTGCGCCTATAGTAAAGATGGATGGGTTGAACTACGAATTGTGGGCCACGCAGTTCATGAGCCTGATGAAGTCTACAGGTAAGAAATACATTTCTACTGAGGAAGAGTCAGTTGAGAAGACTGGGGTTAACGCCTCATGGGAAGCGGATGATGCATATGCCAATGTTTGGCTTTCAGGTACATTGGCGATAAAAATTACCAATGATGTGTTACATCAGCCCACAACCAAGGCGATGTGGGATATTCTCGTTGCTACGTATTCACAGGCAAGGAATGAGACAAAGATTCCGCAACTCCAGCATGATATTCTTACTATCAAGCAGAATGCACGCCCTCTTCATTCATTATATACATCCTTGCGTGGGATGTTCGAGAAGCTCCACAGTTTCATGCCTCACATCTACTCCTGAGTAGCAGAAGACTTATAGGAATGCCACCATGGTTGGTGTATTCCTGGTAGTCCTTAATCCTGAATATGAGGTTGCTCGTTCTCAGATTTTGGCAGATGTCACTATTCCTCCCATGGAGGAAGCTTTCCGTAGGCTCAGTCGGATCACTGTCCCATCTACTACTGCCAGTCAGACTTCTTCAACGATGGCTGCCTCTCGAGGTCGAGAAGGCTCTCAATTTTGTGAATGTAGAACTCGTGGTAGAGGAGGTCGTATTCGTCAGCCCTGTACTTACTGCCATCATCCTTGACATATAGAAGATACATGCTACTCCAAGCATGGATTTCCTACTTCTGCTTCAGTGGATGGGCAGATTGAGCTTCCGACTGCTTCTTCTTTAGATCAACGATTTGATGACCTTGTAGCCCGATTGAGGGTCATTATACCTCCTGCCAGTCCCATTACATCTTCATCAGTCTCTGGAGTCATTCAAATGTTGCTACTTCAGCTTCCTCCAGTACCTCGTGTAGTACTTATGCACTTACTACATGTAGTGGATCTGATGTTATAGAATGGATTATGGACTTCGGTGTCACATCACTTGTGCGGAGAGAGAGACCAACTTACGTCATACAGACAGGTTCCTCCAGGATGAACTGTGGTTATAGCAGATGAGACTCATTCCCGGTTCACTGGACATGGGGAGATTAGCTTGAAACCCTCTATGCATCTACAGAATGTGTTATATGCGCCTGACTTTTCCATGAATTTGTTATCTATTAGTCAGATTACGAAGGATCTATATTGTCGAGCTATTTTTGACTCATCTTCTCTTGTATTTCAGGACATCCTTACGGGCAAGTTGATTGGGTGTGGTCGTGAGCAGGGTGCTCTCTATCGCTTAGTTTGAAATCCTTATATTGGCATTTCATCTCTTTCTGCTGGACCCGTCTCACTCTTTACGTGGCACATGCGTTTTAGTCATCTCTCGCTTCAGAAAATGTGCCGTGTTTTGCCTTATATCTCTCCTCGCTCGTCCTCTCAATGTGAGGCATGTCGGTGGGGAAAGCATCATCGGTCTGCCTTCCCTGGTCGTTAGAATCATAGTAGTAGCTCTATTTTTTGAGTTATTTCATATAAATATTTGGGATCCCAGTCATGTTCTTGATCATCAGTGACACATGTTTTATCTTGTTGCTGTTGATGATTTCTTTAGTCTGTCCTGGGTCCTTATTAAAGAATAAATATGAAGCTGGAGATGTTATCAAGAATTTTCTCAATGAAGGAAAAATGTGTTTTCATCTTCTGTGAAATTTGTGAGAACTTATAATGCTTTGGAATTCTTTACTCGCAGTCTTTCCAATTATTTTTCAACCTGAGGTATTATTCATCAAACATCATGTGCCTATACTTCCCAACAAAATGGTATTGCAGAGAGGAAGCATCGTCATTTGCTTGATGTTATATGCACTTGACTTTTCCATGACTTAGTTATCTATTAGTCAGATTACGAAGGATCTATATTGTCGAGTTATTTTTGACTCATCTTCTCTTGTATTTCAGGACATCCTTACGGGCAAGTTGATTGGGTGTGGCCGTGAGTAGGGTGCTCTCTATCGCTTAGTTTGAAATCCTTATATTGGCCTTTCCTCTCTTTCTGCTGGACCCGTCTCACTCTTTACGTGGCACCTGCATTTTGGTCATCTCCCGCTTCAGAAAATGTGTCGTGTTTTGCCTCATATCTCTCCTCACTCGTTCTTCAATGTGAGGCATGTCAGTGGGGAAAGCATCATCGGTCTGCCTTCCCCGGTCGTTAGAATCAGAGTAGTATCTCTATTTTTTAAGTTATTTCATATAGATATTTGGGATCCCAGTCATGTTCTTGATTATCAGTGACACATGTTTTATCTTGTTGCTGTTGATGATTTCTTTAGTCTGTACTGGGTCCTTATTAAAGAATAAATCTGAAGCTGGAGATGTTATCAAGAATTTTCTCAATGAAGTGCAAAATGTGTTTTCTTCTTTTGTGAAATTTGTGAGAACTTATAATGCTTTGGAATTCTTTACTCGTAGTTTTTCCAATTATTTTTCAACCTGAGGTATTATTCATCAAACATCATGTGCCTATACTTCCCAACAAAATGGTATTGCAGATAGGAAGCATCGGCATTTGCTTGATGTTACAAGTAATCTTCTCATTCAGAGTCGTGCTCTGCATTCTTTTTGGGGTGATGTTGTTCGTACAACATGCTATCTTATTGGTCGCATGCCCTCATCGGTCTTGGGTGAGAAAATTTCCCTTTCTCTTGTTTATCCTGAAAAGGAATTGTTCTCACTTACTCCTCGTGTATTTGGCTCGGTCGTCTTTGTCCACCAGTTGTCTCGGGTATTGACAAGCTCTCTCCCAGAGCAATCAAGTATGTCTTTGTCAGATACTCCAGGACACAAAAGGGGTATAGATGTTATGATCCAATGCGTATGAAATATTATGTTAGTATTGGTGCCACCTTTTTTGAGTCCATGATGTACTTTTCTTCTACAGGTGATTGGTTGACTTTCTCAGACTCTAATGATGAAATATACATACCACCACCACCATCATCACCTCCTTCATCATCACCATCATCACCTCCTTCACTACCATCACCACCACCTACATCCCCTCCTATGGTCCCAGTCCCACCATTGTTGCATCACTATACCAGTCGGCCTGCTTCTGCTCATGGTCATCGCTAATCATCTAGCATGCATGAGGTATGTTCTAAATACATAGTTTCTAATGATGGGTCTGAGGTCTTCATGAGCAGGGTTCTTTACAAGGGACAAACATGGAGGTTGATGATATGGACTTATCCATTGCGCTTCGGAAGCAGAAGCGTAGCTGCACATCATATCCTTTAGCATCCATGGTCTCCTTTGATCGCTTGATTGGGGAATTCAGGAAATTTGCAGTTACATTGTCTATCGTGGACATTCCGTGGAATTATCAGGAGGCTTTGAAGGATAGTCATTGATGATTAGCTATGAAAGAAGAGATGGCTGCCCTTCAGTCGAGAGGTACTTAGAGCCTTGTCCCAGCCCCTACTGGGGCGTCTATAGTAAGTGCAAAGGGGTATTTACAGTGAAGCAATGCAGATGGTAGAATTGATAGGTACAAGACTTGATTGGTTGCCCGCGGGTTTACTCAGACATACGGGGCGGATTATCTTGACACATTCTCTCTAGTTGCTCGTCATTCTACCTTGCGGATTCTTTTATCTATTATCGTAGTTCGAGATTGGTTCCTGTTTCAGTTGGATGTCAAGAATGCCTTTTTGTTTGGTGATCTTCAGGAGGAAGTCTACATGTAGCAGTCGTCGGTGTTTGCTGCTGAGGGGGAGTGTTCACAAGTGTGTAGACATCATAAGGCAATCTATGGCCTTAAGCAGAGCCCGAGAGCTTGTTTCCAAAAGCTCTCAGATTTGTTTGAGAACTAGGGGTTCATTCGGTCGAATGCAGATCACTCTTTTTGTACAGAGAACCTCCAGAGGTATGACTGCTATTATGGTGTATGTTGATGATATACTTATTACAGGAGATGATATGTAGGGAATAAAGATGGAAAAAGAATTTATGGATCGTGAATTTGTTACCAAGGATCTAGGAGCTCTTAGATACTTTCTGGGATTGGAGTTTGCCATAAATCAACATGGGTTTGTGACGACTCAAAGAAAATGTCATTGACTTGCTAAGTTACATGGGTATGCTTGGATATCGACATGCTACTACACCCATGGATTCAAGCATGAAGATGTATGATGATGATACTGATGAGGTTGACAGGAGAAGATATATGGAATTGGTGGGAAAGCTTCTTTATGTTACCATTGCCAGACCCAATATTTCATTTGCAGTCACTTAGGTGAGCAAGTTCATGAAACAACCTCGTCGGGTACATATGGATGCGATACATATGATACTAAGGTGTCTTAAATCATCTCCAGGTGCATGACTGGTATTTAAAAAGGGTGGCACTATTAATATCTCAGCATGCGCAGACACAGACTATGCAGGGTGCCCCAAGGACAAGAAGTCCACATCAGGATTTGTTATATTTGTTGGAGGTTTATTTGTCTCGTGGAAAAGTAAGAAGCAAACTGTTGTTGCTAGATCTAGTGCTAAATTCGAGTATAGAGCTATGGCACAAGCATGTACAGAAATTATGTGGGTTCGAGCAGTCCTAACAGATATATACATAGATGTTTCTCTTCCCATGTCGCTAGAATGCGACAATCAGGATGCCTTATTTATTGCTAACAATCCTACATTCACGAGAGGACAAAGCACATTGAGGCTGATTACCATTATATGCGTGACATGATCCAGAAGGGCTTCATTTCTACATTCCATGTCATCTCAGGGAACCAGACGGTAGACATTTTCACCAAAACCGTACTTAGAGGGTCCTTCCAGAAGTGTTCATCCAAGTTGAGCATGATAGATATCTATGCTCCATCTTGAGGGGGAGTGTAAAAATATATTTCATGTTTAGGTATCTTTTTATCTATTTCCTTTTCCTTCTATCTATTTTATGTAATTTCCCCATAGGTTTTTTCCTATATAAGAGAGCCTAGGACTCAAGGAATAAAACAAGTCTCTCATTTTTCCCAACACGCATGGCATCACCGCCTGTACCTCCAAGCAGCGTTGTCACCTCTAGGCACTGCCGAAGCACCCTTTCGCAATCTCCTTCTGATGTTGCATCCATCTCTGAGAATCCAAGTCTCGATGGTTGAATCAAGGCAACGACATCTTCCAGCCCTAAAGCATGCTGCTCAAATCCCTATTTGAAGAAGTTATTAGGTCTCAAGTTCTCTGTATATTGGGCCCAAATTTTAAAAAACCAAAGAGAGATTGGGCCCAAGTGTGGCATGTTGTTACAACCAAGGAGAGAGAGGAAGAACAAGAGGTATTGGGCCCAGTTGTGCTGTATAGTCAAAAGGGGGAGAAGAGAGAAGTTGATTGAAAAAATTTGAGGCAAGTTTATGGGTTTGACTTGGCCGTGATGATTACCAAAACATAAAAAAGAGGCTTGATTAAAAAAAAGAGAGAGAAGAGACTAGCTGAAAAAAGAAAAGGAAATGACAGAGAAAAATATGATTTATGCAAAAAAGGGGGAAAGCACACAAAGAAGAAAAAAATCATGTTACTCATTGTTTCTCTCAACTTGATCATCCACTTTCTTTATTCTATCAATTATGGGAGAAAGGTGGAGTGTGAGAAGGGCATATGTTCTTCTTGAGATGTATCTACATGATTTCTATTGCTCGTTCATGATTAACATACCAACGCTCCAGACTAATATTGCTATCAACTGTCTTCACCGAGCATCGACTACTTCGTCGGGGTGTCTCTATCCCCAACTACTACTTCGTGTTGTACTTTCTTCCTTTATAATGACTACTATGAGCACGACTTATGTTCTTTCCAGGTGACCTTATCGTCGCAGACCCGTCCTCGAGCGAGGTCTTCTACCAGCAACAATTACTTCAAAATGGGTGCCTATCCCCCTCTGAGCGGGGTGTCTCTATCTTGATCCTCTCAGATGTATCGAGTGAAGATGTGTTGTATATTTTTTGCTACACGCTGTAGCTTTTTCGACTCCAGCTTGAGGGGGAGTGTTGGTGTATCCCCCACTCATGTGTAGTCTCTCATCTACTATTTGTGGGACTTTGGTCTGTCTGTGGGGCCATATAAGGAACCCCACACCCCCTGTATTCATTGAAAAATTCTAATAAAAGATCCGATCCTTGCAGCCCTTCTCCCGTGATTTCGTCCCACTCCTCACGGAGTAGGGTTCCACACAAAATCTTGAGCGTTCCATATTATAGATTTCCTTATTTTGTTTGTTCTTGTTCGGATTACGCTTCTATATTCTTATTTTCAACAATATATAGTTCAAAATATATCTACAACTCTATATGTATATGAAGGGCACATTGATATATATAGTGACATTTTATGAATATCCTTTTTAAAGGGAAAAGGGCATTCGTCGCAAGGGTGTTGGCCCAAAAACTTTTTCACACATTCTTTAAGGTTAAATGTACAAAGCTACATAGGAATGTATCCAAAATATTTTACAGATACAAGATTCAACTTGAAATTACGCTTGTTTTATGAATTCTCCGCATAAAAGCCCCATGTTGAAACATCACGTTTTCCCATGCCAACTAATGAGACCAAACGTAATAATTGTCCACTCGTCAAACTTCATTATAGAATCGAGTGGGTCAACTCCGTCACCCGTATTCCAAAAGACATGGCCACCTTACGCATATAGGCCAAAATATCATCCCAATTCCATTCTGTCAAATCAAGGTGTCCTCTGCCCCGACCTGCTCAGATACATGAACAATATCTCGTTACGCCGGTGTTGCAACAATTGGTATTCATTGTTCAATCAAAGGGTCACTGGATAAAAAATAAATGATATTTGGACAATTTTTTAGGATTTATTTAGCTACATATTTTTGTTTCTTTAAATATGAAAGTTATATCAAATACATATATTTGTATATATTTATATAATCATTAGTTAACAATATAAAAGTACGAATTAAATTTTAAACAAAGTCAAGATACAAAAATTGATGGGTTTAGTTCTTTCATTTAGAAAAGGAGATCACGAGGAAACTGAGACGAGACAGAGCTTTGACATTTTTGGTAACACTGTGATAACTCCGGACCATGAAAATAAGAAACTATTTTTAGCAGTCAACCCAATAGTCACCCGACGACTATAGGAGAATCGATCAAATAGTCGGATTGACTATTTGATCAGCCGAATATTAACTGAATATTGGGTATTCAGTCGATCACCCCACTGCACCTCATAGTCTGATCGATTGGTCCATTCGACCGACTATTGCAACAAATGTGTAATGGTAAATGGATCTTCACCACCATCAGACTTGATAGGAGTGGCCAGTTTCTATTCCCTTTTGGGCCCCATTTTGAGAAGCGAGTTTCCCAGCTTAGGATTTCAACTCTTTGTTGCTTATATGAATATACAAGTTAATCCATGTGAGGAGGCCTATTATTTGAGCATCCACCAACCATTAAGACTAGCTTCCTTGTTGTCGAGACTGGAGCCCTCCTTGAAAATCACAACCGAAGCTCTCTCCACAACCTCCTCAACTCTGGCCATAGAGAATGGAGTGTTCGGGAACTGGACCAATTTGACAGGTCACAACATCATCATCATCAGAATCCGTTGCCCTTCCCAATTCGTCTTCAATAGGAGGAACAATCCAAAGCGACACCAACGATCTCCAAATCTGCATCTCATGTTGCCTAGCTAAGGACAAGTCTTGGCCTTCACCAGTGCCACCAATCCCAGGTCCTCCCTCAAATATGGACGGGTGCTCATAATGTCCACCATCTACCTAATAGGGGCCAACGCCTCCTTTACTGCAATCAAAGATCTACTGCACAATGGAAACTCTGAGACCATAGCTTTCCAATGTGGAGGACATGTTGAAACTCCATCCAACACCTAGGATGTTGCTGGACAACAATTGGAAAGAACAACAATTTCTCTATGGATGAGAGACCTTACAAACCAATAGAATTTCGAGTGATTGCATAACATCCACATCCAATCCATCTGCTCGAGCCCATCCGATAGCCACCTTTAAGCTTACCTAGATCATCCCTCGTGCCTTCTCCAATCATCATGTTGTCCAGCATAGAGGGCGTTTAATACAAGATGTTGCGGTATTGTGGAAATATCTCCACCACAGACGACATCCTCCTCTGGTTGCATCAAAAGCTTTCTCTAGTCATTGTACTCAAAGAAGAGATGTAGCTAATGGCTTGACAAACAACAATGGATATGAATCTCTACCTTGCTCAAACAAGCATTGGCCATGTGCCCCTCCTTTTCGCAATGGTAGCACCAAAAATTCTTCATCGGAGCCTTGGATTCCGCAGATGATGTTGCCTAGGCTGCCTCCACTCCCTTTCCTCGAAACCCGTAACCAATGACTAATTGATCCTTCCCACTGATGTCAGCATCCACCATTAAGGAGTCAGACATGCCATCCTCATTAGTAACCCCAACCACATCCTCTAGGGACCCACATGAGAGTTGTAAGCCCACCATGTGTAACATGCCATGAGGATGGGGTGCGCTCATCACTTTAGCTCAAAGAGGCTTAACTTATATATTGTCTTGATTATATTTATTATCAGAATATATTTTTATATTTGCTTTTTTTGATTTGAAGATGGTTATATATATTATTTTAAAGGAAACCCACCTCATTATCCTAACCCACCTCATTAATTTTAACCCATTAATTTTAAGAGTGTAAGTACATTAACACATATGCATAGTCCAATATCCTAACTAGTTTACCCTTGGATAAACCAGTAACCAAGCAGACCTTTAGGTCTATAATGTAATTATGAAGATATAGGGGATGTGTAAAAAAAAACCTCTTTAACACCTAAGGGCTTTATGTAAAAAAAATTATAGGGAGCACCGTGTGATAACTTAGCCATGGTTGGTCCCAAGCCTGGGTAAATTGAGGGTTGCACGTTAGGTAGCCGACAACCAGCACAAGGGAGACAAATTCCTAAATAGTGTTCTTTTTCAGAACACTATTTAGGAAGTTGTCTCAAAACAGTTCGGATCTTTTCAAAATGGATTTAAGAAAATATTTAGATTTCGTTGGGACGTTCCATACTTGCGACATGTTGCATCACCCGAATGCAATAAGAAGTTGGCAAGGGTCGCTACACCGTTCTCCAGATGTAGTTCAAAATTTGCAAGGGTTCTCGCATGAGGAACACATGCAAGTAAATAAGCTAGTTCCGTTGCGTCGCGACCCTGATGCAGTCCAATATTTGTAAGGGTTCTTGCATGTTGGACGCATGCAAGTAAAGAAGTCAGTCCAAAAGAGGTTGCAAAGGAAGTTATGGACATGTAGTTGGAATATTGGCACTTTGACTGGCAAATCGATGGAGATTGTAGATACGATTGAAAGAAGGAAGGCTTAGATACTACGTCTCCAAGAGACAAAATGGGTTGGAGAGAAAGCTAGGGAGATCGAGAAGACATGCTTTAAACTTTGGTATTCAGGTAAAGATAATGGCAGATATGGTGTTGGAGTGGTTGTTCATAAGGATTTGAATGATTGTGTGGTTGAGGTGCAAAGATACAGGGATCAGATTATTTTGCTAAAATTGATGCTCGAAGAAGAAATTCTGAATATCATCTCAGTTTATGCGCCACAAATTAGCTTAGATGATTTAACAAACTTTTTGGGAGGATTTGGATAAGATTATGCAAGGAATCCCATAAATAGAGATGATTTGCTAAGGTGGAGATCTTAATGGACATGTGAGAAATGATGCTTTAGGGTATGCTAGTGTTCATGGAGGCCATGACTTCATAGATAGAAATGAAGAGGGAAAAGTGATTCTGAATTTTGTAACGACTTGTAATCTTTTTCAACATAGATTTAAGCAAATATACAGATTTCGTTGGGGTGTTCCCTACTTGCGAAGTGTTGCATTACCCGAGTGCAATAAAAAATTGGCAAAGGCAGCTACATCGCAGCCTGAATGTATTCAAAATTTACAAGGGTTCTCATATGAGGAACACATGCGGGTAATTAGGCTAGTTCCGCTGCATCACCGCCCGGATGCAGTCCAAAATTTACAAGGGTTCTCGCATAATGGACGCATGCGAGTAAAGAAATTAATTCAAAAGAGATTGCAATGGAAGTTGCGGATTGATAGTTGGAATATTGGCACTTTAACTGGAAAATTGATAGAGATAGTGGATACGATGGAAAGAAGGAAGATTCATATACTGTGTCTTCAAGAGACTAAATGGGATGGAGAGAAAGTAAGGGAGATCAAAAAGACATGCTTTAAACTTTGGTATTCAGGTAAAGATAAGGATAGAAACGACGTTCGAGTGGTTGTTCATAAATATTTGAAGGATTGTGTGGTTGAAGTGCAACGATTCGGGGAACGGATTATTTTGCTAAAATTGATGCCTGAAGAAGAAATTCTGAATATAATCTCAGTTTATGCACCCAAATTGGTTTAGATGAAAGGACTAAACAAGCTTTTTGGGAGGATCTAAATAAGATTTTATAAGGAATCCCACAAAGAGAGATGATTTGCATAGGTGGAGATCTTAATGGACATGTGGGAAAAGATGATTTAGTGTATGCTAATGTTCATGTAGGACATGGTTTTGGGGATTAAAATGAAGAGGGAAAAGTCATCCTAGATTTTGTAACAACATATGATCTTTTCATAGCAAACACTCTCTTCAAGAAGAGGGAGGAGCATTTAATTACTTATAAGAGTGGGCCAACTAGAACACATATAGATTACTTTGCGTTGAGGAGATGGGATTGGTTGTGTTGTAAAGACTGCGAAGTAATCCCAGGAGAGAGTTTGACAACCCAACATCGCTTGTTAGTCTTGGATGTATAAATAAAAGGGCTGGTAAAGAAAAGGAGGGTTCCTAAGATCACTAGAACTAGATGGTGGAATCTTCCACTGAAGCAATCGAGCTTCAGGGAAAAGGAAAAGGTTTTAGAAGACTTATCTTGGGATTGTTGTGGAAGTGCAAATGCGATGTGGGAGGCAGTAGCATCTTATATCCGAAAGGTAGCCAAAGAGATGTCAGACGAGTCAAAGGGAGGAGCCTCAGGTCAAAAGGAGGCTTGGTGGTGCAGTGAAGAGGTGCAGGAGAAGCTAAAAATTAAAAGAGCATGCTTTAAGATTATATCTAAGGATAAAATAGAGGAAACGATCACAAACTACAAAATAGTGAAGGAAGCAAAGAAGGCTGTAAGCGAAGCTAAGTCAAAAGCTTATGAAGTTTTGTATAAAAATCTCGACTCTAAGGAGGGCCAGAAGGATATATTCAGGTTAACCAAAGCAAGAGAAAGAAAGATCAAAGACCTTTCTCAAGTGAGATGCATTAATGACGAGGAAGGTCACGTGCTTGTTACTCAGAAGGATATAGAAACTAGATGGGAGCAGTACTGGCATAAACTTTTCATTGGGGAAGGAAATAGAGAGATCACTTTGGGTGATCTAGCTAGTAGTGAAAGTTACTTGAATCGTGCAAGCTATAGACGGATACAAAGAAAGGAAGTATAGGAGGCTTTGAAGGTTATGAGACCTGGGAAAGCTGTAGGATCGGATGACATCCCTGTAGAAGTACGGAGAGTTTTAGGTGAGCGCTGGCTTACGAATCTATTCAATGTTCTTTGGTGAAGCAAGAAAATGCCTGAAGATTGGAGGAGTATAGTCGTGCCTCTTTATAAGAATAAAGCAGACATTCAAAATTGTTCTAATTACAGAGGTATCAAGCTGATGAGTCACATTATGAAAATTTGGGAACGTGTGATCGAAAGAAGGTTGAGGCAAGTTTCCAACGTAAAAGAAAACCAATTCGGATTCATGCCAGATCGCTCAACTATTGAAGCCATCCATTTGCTGAGGAGAACAATGGAGATTTATAGAGCTAAAAGGAAGAACCTTCATATGATTTTTATTGATTTGGAGAAGGCTTATGATTCCGTCCCATGAGAGATATTGTGGAGAGTTTTAGAGAAGAGACAAGTACCTGTCCTATACACTAACCTCATAAAGGACATGTATGATAGGGCTTTATCTTATGTAAGGATCCCGTCTGGGAAGACTAGCTATTTTGACATCAATATTGGTTTACATAAAGGTTCAACTTTGAGTCCATTTCTTTTTTCCTTGATTATGGACGAGTTGACAAGTCACATTCAGGTTGAGTTACCTTGTTGTATGTTATTTGTTGATGATATTGTGTTGATTGACGAGACTAGAGATGGAGTAAATGAGAAGCTTGAGGTATGGAGACATGAGTTGGAGAGTAAAGGATTTCGTATAAGTAGGGCTAAGATGGAATATGTGGAGTGCACCTTTGATGGAAGCAATGGTGAAGGAATCGAGGTGAAGATTGGTGATGGTAACATTCGGAAGAGAGATTCTTTTAGATATCTGGGATCTATTTTGCAATATGATGGGAAAATTGATGGATATGTTACTAATAGAATAAATGCAGGGTGGCTAAAGTGGAGAGGAGCCTCTGTTGTTCTCTGTGATAAGAAAATTCCTTTAAAAATTAAAGGAAAGCTTTACAAAGCAGCTGTGAGACCTGCTATGCTCTATGGATCTAAAGGTTGGCATCTGAACTATAGACATGTGCAGAGAATGGTTGTAGCAGAAATTAAAATGCTAAGGTGGATGTGTGGACACGCACGTAAAGATCGGATTCGGAATGATGCAATCAAAAAGAAAGTTGGTGTAGCTCCGATCGAGGATAAGATGCGAGAAAACCGCTTAAGATGGTTTGGTCATTTGCAAAGAAGATCAACCGATGCACCAATTAGGAGATGCGAGTGTTGGAATGTTGAGCCGACTAAGAGAGGGCAAGGACGACCCAAGAAGTGTTGGAAAGAAACAATACGAAGGGATCTTAATTTTATGGATATAAGCCCGGGATTGGCCCAAGATAGATCTGAATGGAGGCGAAGAATCCATGTAGCCGACCCTACTTAATTATGGGAAAAGGCTTTGTTGTTGTTATTATGATCTTTTCATAGCAAGGACTCTCTTCAAGAAAAGGGGGAGCATTTAATTACTTATAAAAGTGGCATGACTAGAACACATATAGATCACTTTGCGTTGAGGAGAAGACATCAGTTATGTTGCAAAGAGTGCAAAGTAATCCCAGGAGAGAGTTTGACAACCCAACATTGCTTGCTAGTGGAGAGGAGCCTCTACTGTTCTCTGTGATAAGAAAATTCCTTTGAAAATAAAAGGAAAGTTTACAAAGCAATCGTGAAACCCGCTATGCTCTATGAATCTGAATGTTGGCCGATGAATCATAGGCATGTGTAGGGCAGTAGTAGAAATGAAAATGTCAAGGTGGATGTATAGACACACGTAAAGATCATATTCGAAATGATAATGTTGGGAAAAATGAAAGAGATGTTTATTCCATAAGCCCTAGGCTCTCTTATATAGGAGAGAGCCTATGGGTGAATTACATAAAGCATACAGCTGAAAATAAAAATAACAGAGAGACACACAGACAACTAATATATGCGTTAACACTCCCCCCTCAAGATGGAGCATAGATATTGTTGGAGTATTCGTGTGTGCGCCCATTGAGTTGTAACAGGGTAAATGGATCCTGGAGAAGACCCATTTACCCCATCCAGTGTTTAGTCCCATACCGCCTAGTGGTGGGACTTTGAGGCCCTGGAGAGGCTATATAAGGAGCCCCAGACCTCCTGTACTCATTGAGAAAAGCAATAGAAAAATACACCCCTTAGAGGGCTTCTCCCGTGGTTCCATCCCGCTCCTCACAGAGTAGGGTTCCACGTTAAATCATGGTGTTTCCATGTTCTATCTTTCTTGTTCTTTAGCTCTGTTTATCATTCCGCTTCCGCATTCTTCATATTTTATAACATGGTATCAGAGCGGGTTCGATTCTCGAGGATTTCATGTTTTTTATTTGTTCGAGATTCGAGTTGTTCTTGAAGAAGAAGAATATTTCTGTTCATGTTTTGTACGAGTTCTAGGGTTTCAATTGAAACCCTAATTTCTGATATGTTCAACATAAGGAGTTTTCCTCGGCTTCATTCCAAACCCTAGCAGGCGCAGGTGACCAAACCATCAGGAAGATCTCCTCCAGCAAAGCCGCAGGCTGCGGTATCCTTTCCAGGATCCATTGTTTCTCCAGGCTAGCCCTAGCGCATCATCTCTTCCAGGGCGCGCCGTCAGATCTCGGTGCGACGATCATCCAGCCTTCAAGTCCATCAGGATCCCCCAGGCGGCGTGGCTCCCCTCGAGCCTCCATCGCATGCAGGCCCAGCAGCGGGCGGCGCGCCTTGAGCCTCCTCCTCTTCGCCAGATCTCGTGGCAACAGTCCAGCGATCTCCCCAGGCGCGTCCTCCTCCGATTCCCGTGTCAACAAGCCCAGGCGACATGTGCGCCGCCCTCCAGGCCGCCGCCTTCCCATGTGCGATACAGTCCAGGCGCGCATCACCCTGGCGCGCGATGCTCCCCTCTCCCTTAGCGGCGGAGTTTCCCCAGGCGTGGAGGACTCCTGGTGACGGCCCCCTTCCTCCATCTCGTGGTGGCGCAGGCGGCGCACCCCTGTCCAGATCGCCCTCGCGGAGCTCCAACTTGACGCTCCTCTCGCGTCCCCTCGTATCCCAGGCGGCGGGCGGCAGGAGAAGACCCCTATCGGGGTGGTGGCATTTCACGATAGAGGGTTTCCACAGGGAAACCCTAATTATAAGCCCCAAATGGGCCGTCCGTTTATAAGCCCAAATGGTGGGCTGAAAAAAAATGGAGGGCTGATAAAAAAAAGGGATATTTACACCCATAACCCTGACTAACTTCGTAATTACCCCGGATACCCTCCACAATCACGAATTACACTCATGACCTTGAATAGTACTTAACTCTTACACTCATAACCCCGTGTTAACTCCCATCTAATTTTCCGTTAACTATAACGGTATCCGTTAAGTATTTTACATTTATACCTTTTAACTTTCAATTATTTACCAATAAACTCATTATCCTCTTCCTCCTCCTCCTTGTCCCCTTTCTCCTCCAGGCAGCACCCACCTCCTCCTCCTCCCCTTCCTCCTCCAAACAGCAACTAGCTCCTCCGGCCACCTGCTCCTCCCCTTCATCCTCCACGTCCCCAGGCCCGTGCCTCGCAAGTCCAGGTCGAGACCCCCATCCCCCTCGCGTGCCTCCACCTGCAGGCCCCCCACCTTGCGTGCCTCCGCCTGCAGGTCTCCCCCTCCCCCGCGCGCCTCCTCCTGCAGATCCCCCTCCCCCGCGCGCCTCCGCCTCATGTCCCCTCTCCGCGCCTCCGCCAGCCGCGCGCCTCCGCCTACAGATCCCCCTCTCCCGCGTGCCTCTGCCTCAGGTCCCCTCCCCGCGCCTCCGCCTGCCGCACGCCTCCCCCGCGCGATTCCGCCTGCAGATACCCCCTCCCCCGCGCGCCTCCGCCTCAGGTCCCCTCCCCGTGCCTCAGCCTGCCACGCGCCTCCTCCTGCCGCGCGCCCTGCAGGTCCCCCTCCCCCACGCGATTCCGCGTGCAGATCCCCCCTCCCCCGCGCGCCTCCGCCTCAGGTTCCCCTCTCCGCGCCTCCGCCTCAGGTCCCCTCCCCGCGCCTCCGCCTGCCACGTGCCTTCCCCATCCCCCGCGTCTCTGCCTGCCCGAGAAAGACCCCACCGCCTGGATGAAACCCGTCTCCTCCTTCCTTCATTTCTTTTTTTTCTTTTTGATTAATCTCAGCTGTTAGATCATAAATTGGGTTAGATTAACTCAGATATCTGGTTGAGTTAATGAACTAAACTAACGGAAGGTTACGGATGTAAAACGGAGTTGTTATTCAGGGTCTTGGGTGTAATTCATGATTATGGAGGGTATCCGGGGTAATTACGAAGTTACTCAGGGTTATGGGTGTAAATATCCCTAAAAAAAATGAGGGCTGCCAGAATATAAAAAAAAGAGGGAGGTGCTCTTTGGGCCAGGAAAAAAATAGGGGGAATTTGTTTTGAAAAAAAGAGAGAGTCATATGTTAAAAAAATGAGGGAGAAAAGGCGCGTACATCTCAAAAGCCGTACGCATAGTTAAAAAAATGTTGATGAAAAGCCGGAAAAAATCAAGGGCTTAAAAAAAATTGTTTCAAAAACAAAAAAATGATGAGACGGTTTTAAAAAAAGTGATGAAAAAAAAGCCGTAAAGAAGTTTTGGAATATTTATGTTTTGTTTTCCCCTATTTATCTTGTCTTCTCCCAACTTTGTCGTTGTTCATTTTCCGACAAGTATGGGAGAAAGGGGGAGTATATGTAGAGTCACAGGTCTTGTGTTCCAGATTCAGATGTCACATGCCGATTTCCAGACCATCCAAATTCCAGACTCTACAGTTGTTCAGACTCGACGATCATTGTTCCGAGTCCGCAGTTTCAGACTTGCACAAGCATGCAGTCATTGTCAGATGAGCATATGTTGCCATCATCAGTTCGAGGTCCCCATCATTCTTGTTGTTGTTCGGTCAGAGTTTTCATGTGAGCCATAGGGACTCCAGAGTAGTGGACCATTCCCTATGCCATGTTGGCAAGGGTATGTGGTATCATAGGTACACCAGAGCAGTGCACCATTCTCTGAGCCAGATGGGAGAGACCCAGTTCTCCGACGAGGAGACTATTTTCAGACTCCATTCTCAGCGACCGTGGACTCCGACGAGGATTGCACAGCCACGGCTCTTATTCAGTTCAGCCCTTTTCAGAGATGGAGTAGTTGTCCACATTATTGTGGCGGGCCAGAGTACTCCTACGAGGAGACTCATTTCAGTTGTAGTGACTCTGACAGGCGCAGTTCAGAGCACGTGCTCTCCGACGAAGAGATTCAGTTGACTCACACTCCAGCCCGTTCGTCCTCCTCACCTGCACGGCATGAGAAGCAACGTCCTCGACTGCAGCAATGTGCGCGTTGGGTTGATATTGTCCGTAGTGTCTTGTAGCATTGAGTTAAGTTTATTTCCGTTTGTCCAAACTGAGCATTGCATGCTCCAGCTTGAGGGGGAGTGTTGGAGTATTCGTGTGTGCCCCCATTGAGTTGTAACAGGGTAAATGGATCCTGGAGAAGATCCATTTATCCCATCCAGTGTTTAGTCCCATACCGCCTAGTGGTGGGACTTTGAGGCTCTAAAGAGGCTATATAAGGAGCCCCAGACCTCCTGTACTCATTGAGAAAAGCAATAGAAAAACACGCCCCTTAGAGGGCTTCTCCCGTGGTTTCATCCCACTCCTCACAGAGTAGGGTTCCACGTTAAATCATGGTGTTTCCATGTTCTAACTTTCTTGTTCTTTAGCTCTGTTTATCATTACGCACACTTCTGGAATGGGCCTCGTAGTAATGCCTTGGTGAATATATCGGCAGTTTGATTCTCTGAGGTAACATGCGATGTAGCAATGAACCCCTTCTGAATCATGTCACGTATGAAGTGACAGTCAACCTCAATATGCTTGGTCCGCTCATGGAAAGCTGGATTGTTTGCAATGAACAAGGCTGCCTGATTATCACATTCTAAGTTCATAGGAAGTGGTACATCTAGACATAGATCTGTAAGTACAGCCTTCACCCACATCATCTCTGTGCTAGCCTGGGCCATAGCCCTATATTCGGATTCAGCACTAGATCTGGCTACCACCGTCTGTTTCTTGCTCCTCCATGAGATTAGAGAATCTCCAACATAGACTGCAAACCCCGAGGTGGACTTCCTGTCCTTGGGACAACCTGCATAGTCTGCATCCGCACATGCTGAGATAGAAATCCCCTTTCCCTTCTTGAATAGCAAACCTGCACCTGGAGATGATTTGAGGTATCTAAGTATCATATGTATGGCATCCATATGAACCTGACGTGGTTGCTCCATGAACTGGCTCACACGACTCACTGCAAAGGATATATCGGGCCTAGTGATCATGACATACAACAGTTTGCCTACCAGTTCTCTGTATCTTCTCCTGTCTACCTCCTCTGTGTCATCATCATAGAGCTTCATGTTGGGGTCCATTGGTGTCGTAGCAGGCCAACACCCAAGCATACCTGTTTCACTCAACAGGTCCGTAACATATTTCCTCTGCGACATTACTAATCCATACAGATTTCTAGCAAATTCCAGCCCCAGAAAATATCCAAGGACTCCAAGATCCTTAGTGACAAATTCGCTCCTCAGCTTCTCTTTCGCCTGATTTATGCCTTGCTCATCATCTCCTGTAATCAAGATGTCATCTACGTAAACCATAATTGCAATAATACCTCTTGAAGTCTTCTGTACAAACAAGGAATGATCAGCATTAGAGCGTTTGTATCCCTGTTTTTCAAAGAGGTCTGAGAGCTTCTGAAACCATGCTCTGGGGCTCTGCTTAAGGCCATAGATAGCCTTATGAAGTCTGCACACCTTGGAACACTCCCCCTCAACAGCAAAACCGGGTGGCTGTTGCATATAGACTTCCTCCTGTATGTCTCCATATAAGAACGCGTTCTTCACATCCAACTGATATAGCGGCCACTCTCGATTGACTGCGACTAACAGCAAGATCCGGAGAGTGGAATGACGGGCTACTAGCGAGAATGTATCAAGGTAATCCACCCCGTATGTCTGTGTAAAACCACGTGCAACAAGACGGGCCTTGTATCTGTCAATGCTGCCATCTGGATTTTGCTTCACCGTAAATACCCACTTGCAGCTCACCGGGTCACATCTGGAGGTATAGGAACTAGACTCCAAGTTCCCCTAGATTGAAGTGCCGTCATTTCCTCCTCCATTGCTAGACGCCATCTACTATCCTGCAGAGCATCTTGATAATTCCGTGGAATATCAACAGTTGACAAGGCCACCACAAAGTTCCTGAAATCCGCAGATAGTCGCTCAAATGACACAAAAGCTGCCAATGGATATGTAACGCAGCTCCTCTTCGATTTGCGTATAGCAATAGGAAAATCTAAATCAGTTGTGTCCTCATCTGGCCCCTGCAACATATCATGCTCAGAAATATCATTAGATCCATCAAGAGAAGTATCTTCAGTACATACCATAGGCGAGCTAGGAGATGAGCCATGACCATGAGTTGGAGGAGGCCTGCGGGTATAATGGAACGGTAGTGGTGAAATGGGGATCGATGGTGGTGGTGGTGGTGGTGGTGATGGTGGTGACGGTGCTGGAGGTGGTGGTGTCATGTATATGGCGTCGGTAGTCAGTGGAGGTAGTTGCTGATCACCTGAAGATGAAAAATACATTACAGATTCAAAAAATGTAACATCTGCACTGACCATATACCGCCTACGCAAAGGATCAAAACACTTGTACCCCTTTTGAGTTCTGGAGTACCCAACAAACACACACTTGACAGCCCTAAGAGAGAGCTTGTCAATACCGGTAGACAACTGGTGGACAAAGGCAACTGAACCAAACACACGGGGAGTAAGGGAAAACAGATCCTTCCCAGGATAGATAATGGAAAAAGGAATTTGTTCATCTAAGACAAAGGATGACATACGATTAATTAGGTAACATGCAGTGAGAACCGCGTCACCCCAGTAAGAATAAGGAACATGACTCTGTATAAGAAGTGATCTTGTGATATCTAGCAGGTGGCGATGTTTCCTTTCAGCAATCCATTTTGTTGAGAGGTATAAGCACAGGATGTTTGATGTATAATCCCTTTTGAGGAGTAGTATTTGGCTAGGACATGAGTGCACAGTTCTAGGGCATTATCACTTCTTACAAACTTCACAGATGTGGAGAAAACATTTTGAATTTCATTCAGAAAATGGATAATAATATCGCCTGCTTCAGATTTATTTTTCATCAAAAATACCCATGACATACGAGAGAAGTCATCCACAATAACTATATAAAATCTGTGTCCCTGATGATCAGGTACACGACTCGGACCCCAAATATTAATATGAAATAACTCAAACTTGGAGGTACTACTCCGACCTGGACGACTGGGAAAGGTAGACCTGTGATGCTTTCCCAACTGACAAGCTTCACATTGGATAGATGTGTGAGGAAGACCCTGGGGTAACACACGACAACTTCTGAAGTGGTAGATGCCCAAAGCGCAGATGCCACAGTAAAGGAGATACATGTCCAGTGGAAAGTGATGAGGTTCCAACGAATAGAGTCTGATTTAGGCGGTAGAGGCCTCCTTGCTCATAGCCACGACCAATCACGTTGCCCGTACGGATGTCCTGAAAAATAAGAGAAGATGGATAAAAAATTGCCCGACATTGTAAATCCTTCGTAATCTGACTGATTGACAACAAATTCATTGAAAAGTCAGGTGCGTGTAGCACACTCTTGAGCTGCATAGAAGATGTCGGTCTAATCTCCCCCTGACCAGTGATAGAAGAATGTGTACCATTGGCAATGACCACTGTTCGGCCTGGAGGAATCTGAGAATATCCTGTAAGTAAGCTCTGATCGCTACATAGATGATGTGTAGCGCCCGAGTCCATAATCCACGGTAATGTATCTGATCTACTACTGGTAAGTGCAAGTATGCTACTTGAAGCACTGGTAGACGCAGAAGCAGAAGCAGCAACATCAGATTGACTCTCAATAGTAGGTGTTGGGCCAGATGGGCGAATAATGCCCCTTAGACGGGCAACTAGATCATCGAACCGCTGATCCAAAGTAGCAGCAGATGGAGGCTCTATCTGCTCAGTGACTCGTGCAGATGCAGGAAATCCATGCTTCGAGTAGCATGTGTCTTCATTGTGTCCAACGCGATGACAGTAAGTACATGTTGGCCGAGTGCGGCCTCCTCCTCTGCCACGAGGTCCACGTCCACGGGTCTAATGATGAAATCCGCGACCCCTGTTGGCGGCCATGGCTGAAGTATTCTGATTCGTAGCCATGGAAGTAACGGTGATCCGGCTCAGTCTATGGAAGGCTTCCTCCATGGGAGGAATAGTAGAGTCGGCCAAGATATGGGATCGTGCCGCCTCATACTCTGGATCAAGTGCAGCAAGGAACACGCCCACCATAGTCGCATTCCGATATGTCTTCTGCTATTCTGGCGTTGCTGTCAGAGGCATGAAGCTGTAGAGCTTCTCGAACATCCCTCTCAGGGATGTGTAGAGTGAATGTATAGGGCGATCATTTTGCTATATAGTGAATATGTCATGCTGGAGTTGAAGAATCTTTGTCTCGTTCTTCGCCTGCGAATATGTTGCCGCCAGAATGTCCCACATATCCTTGGCCGTGGGTTGATGTAGAATGTCATTGGCAATCTCAATTGCCAACGTACCAGATAGCCAAACTTTGACGTATGCGTCATCGGCCTCCCAAGAGGCATTGGCTCCAGTCTTCTCAGCAGGCTCTGGTTCGGTAAGAATATGCTTCTTACCTGTTGACTTCATCATGCTCATGAACTGCATCGCCCACAGTTCATAGTTTGTGCCGTCCATTTTGACGATAGGCGCCGGACAACGGAAGGCGCCAATGGATGGGATATCCGCCTTGCTTTTTGACATACTGGAAACTAAAGACTGGAGCGATTGATTGAAGATAAGATTTGTCTACAATGACATAGACGGGTTAGTTGCTTGTGTAGACCTCAAACAACTAAACCCATGTAGGTGACGGTGTGCTCTTTAGGGCTTCGCACACGCTTAGGGCTCCTTGATGCCCTCTGACCTCACAGAAACGTGCACCGTGAAGTTACGCACAGGAGCACAGCCGCGCGTGAAGTTGCGCGCACAGGCGCAGACGAGCGCGCAGCCGCGCGTGAAGGAGCGCGTACAGGCGCGTGAAGGAGCACGCACAGGCAGGCGCGCAGGAGCGTGGGCACCGGCGGAGGCGCAACAGTGGAGCAGAAGCGCTGACGGCGCTGGCGATGAGAGAGAGGGGCTCGCGGGTGGGGTGGGGTAGGGGTAGGGTTTCGAGAACTCCGGTGTAGGACCGTCGCTCTGATACCATGTTGGGAAAAATGAAAGAGATGTTTATTCCATAAGCCCTAGGCTCTCTTATATAGGAGAGTAGCATATGGGTAAATTACATAAAGCATACAGCTGAAAATAAAAATAATAGAGAGACACACAGACAACTAATATATGCGTTAACAGATACAATCAGAAGGAAAGTTGGTGTAGCTCTGATCGAGAACAAGATGCGAGAAAATCGCATATGGTGGTTTGACCATTTACAAAGGAGGTTGACTGATGCACCCGTTAGGTGATGCGGGTTTTGGGATTGTAAACTGGCTAAGAGAGGACGAGGAAGGCCCAAGAAGTGTTGGAATGGGACTTTACAAAGGAATCTTATTTTTTTGGATCTAAGTCTAGATTGACCCAAGATAGATCTGAATGGAGGCAAAGAATCCATGTAGCCGACCCTACTTAATGTGGGAAAATTCTTTGTTGTTGTTGTTGTAGGGAGCACCGTGTGATATTGTCGCCATTAACTAACATATGAAACCACCAACTAGATGTCCTTCCATCAACATCGAATAAAAGGTTATTGACACGTGGTCACATATTTCTTCATCCATTTAATCCACAAGTATAGGAAACCTATCCGATGTCCAGAGCTTCAGAGAAAATCTCGTTCTACCATGTTATAAGATTTCGTGAAGTCCACCTTATAAAGCAAACCTGACACTTACCTCTTATTCCAATATGCTACAAACTCTGAAGCCATCACAATTGTATCAACCATTATTGTGCATCGTATTAAAGTAGTATTCCGGATGCCTAAACTCTATGCTCTTCTCCACCACATCCTTCTTTAGTAGCGTTCAATCTATCAAAGCCAAAACTCCATTCTAAGGTGGATTTGTGGACACACACGTAGAGATCGAATTCGGAATGATGCAATCAGAAGGAAAGTTGGTGTAGATCTGATCGAGGATAAGATGCAAGAAAACTGTTTAAGGTGGTTTGACCATTTCCAAAGGATTTCGGCTGACGCAACAGTTAGGAGATGCGAGTTTTGGGATGTGGAGCCAGCTAAGAGAGGATGAGTAAGGACCAATAAGTGTTGGAATTAGACTTTATGAAGGGATCTTAGTTTTTGGGATCTAAGTCCGAGATTGACCCAAGATAGATCTGAATGAAGGCAAAGAATCCATGTAACCGACCTTACTTAATGTGAGAAAAGGCTTTGTCGTTGTTGTAGGGACATTGTGTGATATTGGCGCCATTAATTAACATATGAAACCACCAACTAGATGTCCTTTCATCAACAATCGAATAAGAGGTTGTTGAATAAGAGGTTGTTGACACATGGTCACATAAATCTTCATCCATGTAATCCACAGGTATGGGAAACCTATCCGATGTCAAGAACTTCAGAGAAAATCTCGTTCCACTATATTATAAGCTTTGGAGGAGTTCACCTTCCAAAGCAAACCTGACACCTCCTATTCCAATTTGCTACAAACCCTGAAGCCATCACAATGCTATCACTCATTATTTGCAATGCATTGTATTAAAGTAGTATTTCGGGTGCTAAACTCTATGTTCTTCTCCACCACATCATTCTTTAGTAGCGTTGTTCAATCTATCAAAGCCAAAACTCCGTTCTTTGAACTCCTATGAGAACTCAGTAAAATTCGAGATAACTCAACCCATGATTCATTGAAAAATGTGACAGGGAAACCATCCAAACCTGAAGATCCCTACAATCAGGTCAATAATACTACAACCCCCCCCCCCCACTTCTTGATGTGAAAAGCCACATCTCCGAGCATCTGTTTGTAGGTCACAACCTTTTGGTGCCACACCCTTACCACCTACAATCAACCTCTCTACGGCATCTACTGAATTATCTAAAGTTGTTTAAAACTGTTGTCCTAACCACATTCGAATTGATGACATTCCCTCCAATGATCGCTTGCAAACGAGTGGAAAATTTCATGTTAGCTTTGAAACACCCCAAACATGATTTTACATCTAGTACTCACAGAATATGAGAGTGGATTATGAGAGAGGACTATTACTTCACAACTTAGGCTTAAACATTTTGGATGGTGGTCTACGAGACAAATTGGGTGCAAGTCCAACAAGTTGTAGGGTCAGTTTTCCTCAATAAAGGCTTAGATCTAGGTCCGAGACATTAGAAATAATATTAGAGCTATGTTCCCTATAATAGTAGCAGTGACAACTCTACCAAAACGATAAAAAGAAAATGTCACACAAAAATGTGCATCCGCCATTATTATCAGGGATAAATGATGGGTCCTATCGAAATGAGGATGTTTTCAATATAAGTGGGGGAAGTTGAAACACCTCAAACATAGATTATAAGAGAGGGGGATTATTTCTTCCCAACTTGGATTTAAGTATTTTGGGTAGTTTTCAATGGACCCAATTATGTCCAAATCTAACAAATTGTCAGTGTCAACTTTCTTCAATAACGTTCCGGATTTAAGTCTGGGACGTTGCAATTGTCCCCATCTGCGAGCCATGTCTATTAATTTCTAATTTAAAGATTTAAAAGATGACTCTGAATTCAATTTAAACCATATCTAAAGATCCTTAGTCAAACTGAATTTATTTATTTATTAAATCAAAATAGTAGGAATCTAAATAAAACCCTAGTAATTTCTCTATTTAAATGATGTGTCCTGTCGAAATGATGATGTTGTACTATAAATGAGGGAGGTTGAAACACCTCAAACATAGTTTCATATCTAGAATCATAAAGGGTGAGAGTGGGTTACAAGAGAGGGAGATTATTTCTTCCCAACTTGGATTTAAGTATTTTGGGTGGTGATCAACGGGCTCAATTAGATCCAAATCTAACAAGTTGTCAGTGTCAATTTTCCTCAATAATGATTTGGATATAAGTGTGGGATGTTGCAATCGCCCCCATCCCCAAGTCATGTCCACCAATTTCCATTTTAAAAGATGACTCTGAGTTCAATTTAAACCATATCTAGAGATCCTTAATCAATCTCTGTTTATTTATTCTTAAATCAAAATAGTAGGAAACTAAATAAACCCTAATAATTTCTCTATTTTTTACTGTCACGAGCATTGAAATTCTGGGTTGCATCAGTTTGCTATTCGAAATCTTTCAAGCTAACTTTCAAGGTGCAACGACCTGGGCTGCCTGGGCTGTCCTTCCAGGATTTGACAAATTCCACTCGCTTGCGTCTTTGGTCAACCATTTATCTTTTGATGTACTCAGTGATTGCCATCGAGTAACTTAAGTATCTGCAAATGTTACAGCGATGTTTGCCAACCTCGACGAGGCGATTGTAGCTGGTCCTCTTGAGCACCTTGATGGTGGATGTCGACATAGTTACCCCAACTTGTAGGGTGCGCTTTTGACTAAGGTGGGAGTTTCCTACCTCTTTAACTTTCAGGGTCTACCAGTTTTGGGCAAAAGTTCACCTTGATGCTGTACTCAGTGATGAGTGCTTCATGTCCCTCGCTAGGGGAGGATATATTGAAGGCGAGGTTACCGTGAAATCCCAGAACCTCGGTGTTGCTGCCTCTAGCTTAAATGGGTGTCCTATCCCCTTTAGGGTTTGTTGTTACCTAATCATGAGATGTCTCTTACCGTTCTTCAGTATTCTTGATTAGCTGAGGTTGGTTGGGTGACTATGCTTGCTTCTCATATGTTGGACCTTCTATATCCGGCTATAGACAACAGATTTTCGTTCCTGGCATATGTTGGACCTTCTATATCCGGCTATAGACAACAGATTGTCGTTCCTGGCATGTGCTCATCTTGTGAAATGTACTCCCTTTTTACGGGAGAATTCCTGAAGGAAACGGTAATTAATACAATTAGTGTGTGTTATTCCAAAGTAAAAGAATATGTTTTTTGAAAAGATAATCGAAGTTAATGATTTTTTACAACTGGTAAGCATATTTATATCTAAAAACATGGGAGAGATCGTTAAGGATGCAGATGGTCAGATACATACAGATATGGATGTAACCGTTACCATATCCTTATCCATTTTTAAATACAAATATGGATGTGGGTATGAATATTGATGGATATGAAAACTACATTGTGTCATTACCATATCCTTACAATGGCTACATATGTAAAACAGATAATGATCGCATACAAATAGTATTAGAAATATTCTATAGATTAGCTTAAATATATATGTATTAGAGGGAATGCTCATGATATAAATATACTAAATGAACTTATACCGTAATAGTTATACCAAATATGGTGAAAGAATGTATAAAATTACGTTTTCTATGGCTAAGAATAAATCTACAACTATATTTATATATGAAAAATGATATATAAATACAATATTTATGGATATCAAAGTGATATCCTCGTCATATATATTTTAAAATTGATAGAGATGTCAAAATCTATATAAAACGGGTACGGTGATGTGGATACATTCTTTATCTATGCAAATTCTGATCCCTAGTCAATGTAACATTATTTACCTTTTTTTATAGTAATATATCTGCTGGTAAGGGTGGACATCCCCAAGAGCATTCCATATTTTCCTCAAAAAAATGTCCATATCCGTTTGCAACCACCTCTATAAGTACTTATTTGGATCGAGCTTGAATACACTGAAGGATCCTAGATTTCTGGTTAGTTCCTGGTTGCATGTTTATCTTCTCTCCTGATCACAGACCCCTGTACTTGAAAGTTCGCTATACTTGCAGTTCTGAGATTGTCAGGTTTTGGTTTCTATTTCTTTGTTTTGCATGCCAATCTGTGACCGTATTGCGGGTTTACAGATCGAGAGGACAAATTGCAGAAACTGTCTTGTGTGGGCAAAGAGTGACATGTTAGTCAGAGATGTGCTTGAACTATCTCGAGATGCCATGGTATGAAAATCTGTCTACAGGATTTGTTTCTTTTCCAAATGGAAAAAGTAACTTCTTTTACACCTTTAAACTAAATCAAGGGTTTGCTTGTCTATTTCAACCTGGTTGTTGCATAACTAGCACAATATAAAAGCCCACTTTTTTCCTGAAGGGATAAAATTATCCACTTTACATGACCTTTAAATTGTTTCCCTTTGTCTTTTTTATAGCATCACAATGTTTTTTTGTGCTTTCTTTGATATTCATCGATACTTTCCAGGTTGGATACATTGTCATGAACGATCCTTCAACTGGAAGGGCAAGTAACTTGTTGAGGATCAAAGACGCACATGTAGTTGGAGTTTACCATCCACTTATAGATGAAAGACTTGTAAAAGTTTTACATGGGTAATTACTTTGTCTTTTTTGGTTTTCAATTCCTTTTCTTTGTAGGTTTAAATATTCAAAGTCTACAGAGGATCATCCCCGCGTAAACATGAATATAGGAGAGTGTTGAACAATTCGTAACATATCATTTGTCACTCACAATCCCAGTTTTTCAAACCATCATACAATTATCAAAGATGATAAATAGTTGTGTCCAATCCTCAGACATCATCTTAAAATATCTCTTAAGGCAATTAATTTCAAAGAATCAAAGGTGAACATGTTTTTTTAGCTTCTCTATCGATTTTATAGCTGCATTTTTTTGTTTTTCCTTTTAACAAAAAAAAAATGTTTCCAGGAGGTCTAAGAAGGCATACGCCTGGACCGTTGATGATGAGATGTCGATGCGAAGGATGCTGAGTGAACGGGTGGATGCAATCATAACTGGGCATCCTTCATTGTTGCAGGATGTTATGGAAAAAATGAAGATGGAATGCTTGGAGGAAGGTTTTAGATTACTATAGAGCTATCATTGTATTTTGTCCTGAAATTTTTAAGGTTAACACTAGCTTAGCTATGTACTAGTTATTCATCGGCATCGTTATTCTTAATACATATGATTCCCGTTTCCTATTAATTGAACTGGTTTTTTTGAGACTGCTGATCTCAGGGTAGATATTTAGCATGCTTTTATATCTGATAAGTTCTTTTGCTGTCTGTGAAACCAGGATTCACTGTATAATTGTCAAGGATATATGACAGTAGTTAGATTAATCTCGGATTTAATGGAGTTAACTCCCAAATCTTAATTACGTCAGGCTTTGGGGAAATTGTAATAGCCTCTCATCATGGCCGAATGGGATGGAGATAAAGCCAAACACCACGTGGACTTAAAATTCGATCTTCGTCCAATCCTAGTATGTACCCTTGCTTGATTTTACCGTCTTGGCGAGCTTTGAGACACGCTTAAGGATACGAGATAAGAGAGAACAAGTATGGATTATTGTTTAGAAGAGGAATAAGAAGACAAGCTTGAGAGAACTAAGGAAACGAATGAGGAACCTAACCATCAATGCCCCTTCTTCCGATCGCATCAATACCTATACAAATACATCTCCATACGACTATTTCCCCATTTAGGAAGATGTAGGAACCCTTTGATGCGGTGTTTCAATATACAACGTTCGGTAAAATTTTAATGGAAATTTGTGTTGAATGGAGGAGCAATAAGAAGTAAAGTTTTATTGGAAATTTGTGTTGAAGGGAGGAGAACTAAGAAGCTGAGTTTTATTCTACCTCAAGTTTGTTATACCAATAAAGTAGACGACATAGTTTGTCATTTTATAAACTCATCAAAAATTTGTCCTCCCTTTCAAGCAAGATTTTCAAAATTCTCACAATTTTTGCAAATAACACGAATATTAAGATTTTGTAGAATTTACTTGTCATACACCAAATGAAATGGGCTATATTAGGATGGATGATTCAGTATCCCACATTTGGATGGCGAATCCGGAGGGAGATAGCTTCAATATCCCACATTTTTGATGAGTTTCCTTGATTAGGATGGATACGACGATGGATAAGTTTTCGTGAGGAAAATTCACGTATCAGTCAAAACTTATTAGCCATTTTTCAGTAGCAAGAATTTTTTTTAACGTAGGTAAGCTGCTTTTTGAAGAAGCTGCTCTGATTTTAGCTAAAGGTCGAATTCCAGTTGATTTATTCACAAAAATAACAAGAGGTGAAGTCGTCTCTTTAAGAGGCAATTCTCATTAATACCACAAACATAAAATAGATTATATCAAGGATCACGAGTATCTACCTCTTTCCAAACACCTGGAGATTACCACAAGGTTACGTGGCATTGCAAGAGGAGTTGCTTCTATTCCTCCTTGCTCGTTTCCTTCATTTGTGCTTTCGGTCATGACTATAGTCGAAGAGGAGATGCGATCCTTCGTATCAATATATACTAGGAGGATATCGGTGCTTTTGATCATATGTAATTTATCAACAGAAATATGTTAAAAACACAAAGGAAACGTTACGAAGCATTTATGTATCGGGAAGGAATTGTATGAGTTTACACTTTAGGAAGGCTGCTATTGGATATTTTATACATAAAAAATGTAAGGAAGATAATTAACATAAGTTGTCATTATTAAACAACAACAGTTGATATTGGAAAAAATTATTTTAAATAAAAATATCTCAAGCAGATAAAAATTACAATTATGATTCAAAATAAATAAAAAAACTGAGAGAAATCATTCAAACTAAAAGAATGATAAGTCACACGCTAGCAGATGATGTATACAAGAAATATTTATGAGATCTAAAACAATATCTAGAAATATCCCATTGTATGTTACATACTTACATATACAATGAATTTAGAATCACATAGATATGAACACAAAGGGGAAACGAAAGTAGTTAGAAAAACAGTAAAAATATGTTAGAACGAAAAGAAAAGGTGAATATATACTGAAACATTACACCTATATTCTCAAGAGAATAAGTTGTTCGTCGTACCTTCGGTTGTTCATCATACCTTCAATGGAAGTAGAGTCAACGATCAAAGAAGAAGACAAAGTAATGCTGGGAAAAGGAGATTGTCAATCATACACATCTACAGTGAAAGACGAGACGAAAGTTGTTGGAAAAACTTTCAAAAATAAGATAAATCAGAATGAAAGATAAGAGAACTCTTATCTGTATCCAAAGAGAAACGGAACTTGTTTTCGTACCTCCAGGGGAAGGAGAGACGGTAGATGGAAAAAGTAAGTATACCGAGGAAAATAGAACGTCTGCGAGTACATGGGGAGGAGCGAGTCTAGTTGTATTAAAATAGATGAGGAGGGAGGGGGTCTAATCGCCCGAGAAGAGAGAAGATATGGCAGGCAATTTACGTAATATTTCAATTGAATAAGTATATGAACTATCTTACGCAAGTATATCTTATGTATTGACTAGAAAATCATTTAATTGTAGCAACACGAAAAAAAGAGTAATCTTTTAGGAACGAACAAACAAATTGAAAGAACGGACATTTCATTTTTTTAGAACAAAAAATGGGTAATTTCTCATAACGGGAAATGTAAACTGGGATCAATTATAATTAATGAAAAATTTCGTTGAAGAAATAACTACATTTTTTTATAAAGAAATAGTAATGAAAATGACGATATAACGAATAATGCAAACCGAGATCAAATCATCAAGAGTTAGTCGACAGAAACTGTAAATTCGGAAACATGATGTAATTTACATAAATAAAGTAGGAGCATACTTATAGATGCATTCCATCTAATTATTTTAGAACATACATTTTGGTAATCCTCATTATTACAATATTCTTTATTTAAATTGATACTAATTTATTTAGCAATCCACCTACTTATAGATAACCATTAAAAATTGAAGTAAACAGAACCACCATTTTTAATGTCAGATTAAGAAGGAAAATTTATAGAAAAAGTAGATTACGTTATGGAGATTTACATAATCACAGAAACATGTTCATTAATTGGAAAAATCATAATGCAAGAGAAGATTGTTTGAAATAAACAGATGTAATTGATAAAATTAGACATATAAAATTATATAAACCCTTGATGTAAACGTATAATATTTAGAAATAATGAAAATATTTGATGTAAAATAAAAAAAATAAACATTACCAGAATGTTTACCTATCCATTATACATACATTAAAGTCCGTCAACACATTAATTTCTTACAGGTAAATGCCCATTTTGCCCTTCCCGATCCCAGTGATCATTCCTTCTTGCCCTTGGCCAAACAAAATAATTACGAACTTGCCATACAGAACGACTGCCGACGACCCTAAGCCCTCCTTGCCAACATGATGGCTCCCATCCCATCACCGCAAACAAACAACAAAAGGGCTCCTACTAAATCCAGGGAAGAGGTCAAAGAAGATGAAGATGGCAATGGGGAGGAAGATGACGCATATAAAGTGGAGGAAGACGAGCGCAAGGCCATCGAACGCTCTTGGAGCCATTCGACGGGGACCAGCTCATCGACCTCCTCAAGGAGGCCACCTGCACCAACCGCTACGTCATGGAGTGCATCGCCAACCGTTACGAACTCTGACTCCATCCACCGCAATATCTTCATACAAGGCCTCGGGATGGGGCACCACAATTGATACCCTCTTCGATGCTTTCCTCCAGTCGGAGGAGGTCGAGGACTGCAACATCATCACCAACCATGTCACCGGAAAGTAAGGGCCATGCCTTCGAGCTCCTCCGCACCTACATCAGCATCGAGCATGTAGCTTCCATACCATGGGCAACACGTCGAGTCCCCGCCCCACGGTGATATTCGAAGCCATCTTGAAGTCCTCGGTGAAATTGGACACCGATAAGGTCGGCTCCAGGCAACCGACTTATCCAATGAGACAACTTGCACGAGAAGAAAAACAGGGGATTCCTCCAGACTAAACCATGGAGGGTATTATGCTTCCCATTACTGTCGCCGTGAAGGTGAAGAGATGCAAGGCCTAGCACTGCTGCAGGAGGTGGATGTAGAAGAAGAACAAGAAGATGACAGAAATGGATTATTTAGGCCTTTTAATACCCATGTGCGCTCCCCTCCGCCGATGAACCCCCATCATGATCATTTGCTGTTTGGGAATGCTGTTGCTTCTGCTCACCAGCTCTGATCCAGTCGGAGTAGATTTCACAAACTTAATAAAATGTAATCTTCTACTATCTCCAGATTCGTGACAAAATAATTTCGCCTTTTAAATTCTGAGATCACATCACTTTTAAAATAATATGAACTCAAAATTGAAACAACAATATATATATATATATGAACTTGAACTGAAGCAAAACAAGAACGGGACTCAAAATCAGACTTAATAATATCTGTAACGGACTAAAAAATCCTAACTTAATGAACCAAGATGGTAATCCAGATGCTAAAAAACTAACAATGAACAGACAAACACCAACTTAACATGCATTGGACTTTGTACAGTATTTTAAACAACCCTTGAAAGAAAAAGTTTGTAAATGAATGCAACTCCATACCAGAGAACTAAAATTAAACTCAAGTTGAAACTTGACTTATCTTAACTATTGGTTCATAAAATAAAACAAATGTTCATGGCTAAGATAAATCCAAAGTTAAGACGAAAGAATAAACTGGCAACTATACTTACAGACCCAACCTGAGAACATCTATTTAGCTTTTCTAGCTTGATATGAAATCAATGAGAGAATATAGGAGAAAAAAGATAGGAAGACAAACTTGAATGTTAGTTTATAGCATAAAACAAAGATTTGTACACAATCAACTGTATTTGAAATAAAATATATGTAAAGAAAACAAACAACTTTAATATGAAGGACTGTAATAACATTGAAATAAAAAAGAAATAGACCGGAGGGAGAAAACATCACCAAACTTAAGTTCATGAAAGGTAGAAGATTTGGATACAAACAACAATGATTTGGTGTTGCTGGAGAAGTTTTATTGAAGCAAACTATGCTTTCACAACCTACCTATTGTAGCAAACATTTTCAAAACACTGTAATGAAATAATGGCGTAACAGCTTACCATTACATACGCATCGGACATCACTATGCTCGCATGAAATGATTGTAGTGCAAAAGTTTGTAACATTACAAAAACACTATGATATGCTAGCAAAGATTGGGCTTAATAATATCATGATATACTCGCATAAATAAATATCTTTCATTGCAAAATTATTTACCATACTTATATTATAAATGTTATTGTTATATATATTAGTTAAATGATACTGTGTCAATTCGTTCCACCCGTGCAGCGCACGGGTATGCACTAGTTAAATACATAGCTGGGAAAATGATAATATAAATATTCATGCAAAAATCGTCGAGAGGTAAATAACATGAATAAAAAAATTCATAAATACTATATTTTTTTCATTATGGGTCTTCAGAGATAAAATGGCAAATAACAGAAACTTACATGTAGATGTAGTTGTCTAAAAAGAAACCATTTGCTACCGTATAAACAAATATTCAGAATATGCAACCTGAGTTCATTTAGAAGCAATGAAAATATTTTCTGTAATTGGAAAATAAAAATATTTTCAGTTTTTTACTATTACATATGTACAAATGAAAATGATAATATAAATATTCATGCAAATAAACATCAAATCATCGATATATGAACAACATGAATAATAAATTCAGAAATATGATGCATTTATCGATGATAAAATATCAAAGGGATAATTACACCTATAACCTTGAGTAATTTCGCAATAACATTCATAACCTTACATAATCGTGAATTACACAGGAAATCTTGAGTAGTCACTCCATCTCACACCCATAAGTCTGTTAGTTTAAGACATTAACTTAACCATATAAATGAGTTAATCTAACTCATCCTCGATTAACGGTCAAAAAAGGATGTGCCTCTGCTCCTTCGTCTTTTCTACCTTCGATGGAACAAAACAGGGGCGGCGGGGTATCCAGGAGAGGGCGGAAGCTGAAGGGCGCTATGCTGTTGCTGGAGAAGGCGGTGTGCCTTGATGATGGTCGCTCTAGTGGTCTTCGAGCGGAGGTGCTGCGTAGCGTTGACCAGAGGAGGCGGAAGACGAGAGATGGCGGTGAAGCTTCTACGGAGGAGGTGTTCACGTGGGGAAGAAGAGATTGACTGCGGGGTGACCACGCCTAGGTCGGAGGTTCGCGCAACGCACGTTGAAGATGGAGGGGTGCGACGATTGGCTGAAGTCGAGCAGCAAGGTTGTTCGTGTCTGGTGGCGGAGGCGTGAAGCAGCAAGAGTGCTGGCTCGATAGTGTCATCACGGGCGGTCGCGCGGGTCCTGTGACCGACGAAGAGCCTTGCGCTGGGCTCCGGTGGTGGTGCGCCTCCAGATGGTGGACTACTATTTGCGAGAACGCGGGGGCCTTCTACGGGAAGGTGCAGATGCACACCGCCTTCTCCAGCAACAGCATAGCGCCCTTCAGCTTCCGCCCTCTCCTGGATACCCCGCATCAGGAGCACCCCGCCGCCCCTGTTTTGTTCCATCGAAGGTAGAAAAGACGAAGGAGCATATGCACATCTTTTTTGACCGTTGATCGAGGATGAGTTAGATTAACTCATTCATATGGTTAAGTTAATGTCTTAAACTAACGGAGGGTTATGGGTGTGAGATGGAGTGACTACTCAAGGTTTCCCGTGTAATTCACGATTATGCAAGGTTATGAATGTTATTGCGGAATTATTCAAGGTTATGGGTGTAATTATCCCTAAAAGATTCTACCTACTAACGTATAAACAAATAATAATGAAAAAGCATGCAAAAATTGAAACGACAATGGCGAAACAAACCTTTAAGAATATGATTTATTAGAAGATAAAGGTAGAAGCAGACACAAAAATTGTTTAAAACAAACAAATAAGGAATCATTGATATAAAGCATTTAAATCAAAAGGATGGTAAATTATAAGGTAATGTTAAATTTTAAGAACAATTATTTTCATGATTTTAAACAACATAAAGGGAAAAACATTGCATGTAACATGCATACAGATAATTTCATTTTAGAATCGCATATATATATATATATATATCCTAGGAAATAATTACAATAAATTGAAGCCAAGTAATTGTCATAGATGTTTTATTCAATATAGGCTCATACAAACAAAATGTGAACTTCAACATATAATGATATACTTGAAAGTCTGCAACTTGGTCCCTCAAAAGGCTTCCTAGATTGCTATATTACGTATAAAAAATCAAATTTGTAATCTGGTTCCATTTAAGGTATCCTAAATTACCCCAACATCTCAAGCATATGTTTTTTCCCCTTTAGAAGAAGCATGATTGTCATGTAGTATAATCATCGCTTCTTATAAATTAATATACGAATAGATATTCAGAAAATTAAATCACCTATATTAAAAATAGTAGGGTTGGGGAAAAAATGAATGGATACACTGTAAACTTGCATGTTTATTGTAATGCAAATAAACCGCAGTAACAAATGAAGGCGATTGATAGTGAAATGTGATATTATCCGATGAGCTTACCATTGATTGGCCGTGTAAATGAATCATAGAAACAAATAAAGATAATTGAAAATGTGATATTATCCGATAAACAAACCATTAGTTGGTCATGAGCACGGTTTATTTTAAAATGTAGAAAACTTAAACGATAATGGCAAGAAACTGTTGTTGCATTACATTTTTTCATAGCGTCAAAGAAGTAGTAATCTAGTGGGAACGAATAAATGAATTGAAAGAGTGAAGACTTCATATATTATAAAACATAAAAAATAGGCAGTTTGACATAATAACAGAAAACCTGTAATCATATATCAAATAGAAGTAATTAAAAATACGTTGAAAAAATAATGAAATTCTTCATATGCCAAAAATATAGAAGCAAAAATATAGAAGAAATGATAATATAAATTTCATGCAATCCAAGTTCAACTCATTAATATCTAGACGAAATAACAGTAAATTCGGAAGTACTATATACTTTACAAAAAAAGTAATAAGTAGCATATTTATAAGGGCATTCCGTCTCATCACTACAAGAAAATTGGTTTTACGTGACGGACCTATCGCGACGGAATTATTAGTTAAGGCGATAGATTAGCTTATGACGACAGATATTCTGTCATTGAAAAGACGTCACCAAAAACCTCGTCGCCAAAGACTTTGATGACAGAAATCCGTCGCCAAAGAACTAAGCGACAGAAAATCTGACACCTTAACTTTCTTTTAAATTAACCATTTTACAATCTAGCTTCAACTCTACAGGGCTATGCTTCGAGTTGAATTTGCTAGGAACCAAAAAAAACCCCAAAATAATCCAAATACATGATCTAGAACAAGTGGACTTTATTAATATGCTACTTTTTAGTAGCTATAGAGCGACAACTGAAGCTACAACAAACTCGCTGGAAGCGACCAAGAGGACAGAACAAATCAATCATGAAGCTAAAATGACATTTATTAAATACGACAAATACGAAGCAAAACAAGCATGTGCCCCGCGAGAGATTGTCGTCGATTATTCGTATGGTTTCCAAAAGGTGATGATCATCATGGAATCATCAGTGTTTCACATCGATCACTTTCATAACATACATCTTGCAAGTCTTCATTCTTACATTATTGTTTTTTTAATTGATATTCAGGAGATTTACATAATCACACAAATGGGTTTATTAATTTGATAAATCATAGAATATTATTGAAAAAAAATGAAATTAGAAATAAATTGTTGTAATTGTAAAATCAAGACAAATAAAATATATAAACCCTTGATGTAAGTGGAGACGATTTAGAAGAAATGAAAATAATTGGCATAAATATTACCAGATTGTTTACTTATTAAAAATACAGCAACGAAAATATTTGCAGCAAAATCAGGGAAAAATACTGTCATGTTTTTTACTATAAAAAATGTAGAAATGAAATTAATAATATAAATATTCACACAAAGCAAGATCAAATCACAGAGAGATGGACAATATGATGAATAAATTCAGAAATATTATATGCTTATCGTTGATAAAATGTCAAATTAAAAAATATTAGTTGCAGATATAATTGTATAAAAGACTCCACATGCAACCATATAAAAAATGAAATAGCACACAAAAATTGAAATGACAATGGTGGAACAAACCTTTATGAATATGATTTATTAGAAGATAAAGACAAAAGCAGACAGAGACGTTGTTTAAAACAAACAAATAAGGAATCATTGGTAGAAAGCATTTAAATTAAAAGCATGGTAAATTATAAGGCAACGTGAAATGTAAAGAACAAATATTTGCATGATTTTAAACAATATAAAGGGAAAAACATTGCATGTTACATGCTTGTAGATAATTTAATTTTAGAATCACATATTTATAAATCCCAGATAATATTTATAATAAATTGAAGACAAGTAATTATCATAGATATAATATATATTCGATACAGGCTCATACAAACAAAATGTGAACTTCGACACATAGTGATATATTTGAAAGTCTGCAACTTGGTCCCTCAAAAGGCTTCCTAGATTGCTCTAATACTTATACAAAACAAATGTGCAATTTGTTTCCCTTTAAGGTATCCTAAATTGCCCCAACATCTCAAGCATATGATTTTTCCCCTTCAGAAGAAGCCTAATTGCCATGTAGTGTAATCACTACCTCTTATAAATTAATACACGAATTAGAAATTCAAAAAATTAAATTACCTATATTAAACATAGCAGGATTGGAAAAAAATAAACGAAGGGATACACTATAAGCAAAATATATAGTAACGAAATTGATGGTATAAAAATTCACGCAAACCAAGATCAAATCATCAAACCAATATCAAATCATTGAGAGGTAGACGAAATGGAAAATAAATACAGAAATATTATAAGCCTTATAACAGGAAAAATCATAGGTAAAAAGGTAAAATAAGAGAATCGCAAACAAAGTTGAAGTTATATAAAAGGTAACACTTGATGTGTATAAACAAACTGTAAACCCTTGCACATGCATCTAAAAAACACGCATGATGAAAGTAATAGGCAAGATATACATTTCATAAAATAGCATATATATTTTTTATCAAAAATTCAAAAATTTATATCTGAATAGCAGGAGATTACAGAAATTATATTCTCAGTCTGCATCAAATATTAAATGATTATAATGAAAGAATAAAAAATCCCCTCACCATGCATGGCATAAAATGATCAATCATTTAAGATATGACTGATAATATGGTTTAAATACTTATTGTTAAGAAAATTTGTCTTTCAAATGACCACATAAAATATTCAATTTATGAAAATGATGGTGGGAAAAATACTTAAAATGCATGACCATCCATGGTATTGAGTGCGACAACGCATAATCAAATAAACAACCCAATTTCCATTAGTCATTTATAAATGCATCGAAAAAATATACATATTCAGGAAAAAGATCATATATACAAATTTAATACAATATTATATGTAAATTTTATAGAAACTCAGCAATCTTATTACTAATGGAACAAACTATATTACAATAATGTCTTCAACTTTAATGATAGAAAGATGGAAGTTGACTTGGAAAAGGAAATTCATTTATTTTTTCTACTTTAGCTGAACATACATGCCCACAGCTTTCCTGGAAAGAATGAAATACTTTGGTCCATATAAGATAAAAATCGTGCAATGATAATTTTATCTATGGCAATTAGCACAACTTAAGAATATATTATAAAACGAACATGAATTTTTGGTAGAAGGAATATTTCCTTTTCGAATGGAAATACATAAGTTAGTGAATGTGACCATGATAAAATAAGATATAGCATGCAACCAAATGGAACATTCAATAAATAAATATAGAATAAAACTGAACAGAACATGCAGTAAACAATCACCACTAGATGCAATCAAATTCGAATCAACGAGTATAAAAAAGTCAGCAAAACATAAAAGAACAAACAACCCCATACATCATAATTTATGTTGGATATTAAGTTTAAATATGCGATTCTATAATGAGTTTTGTAAAAAAAACATATACACCAATAATGTGGAGTAAGATATTAACTATCAAGAGAACAATTTTATACATTTAACAAGAATTAAACATACACATGTTCAATTGTGTTTGATAAACAGAGTATATATATGCACATATAATCACACTTAACAATAAACATTCACATCAACAATACAGAGGAATATAGCAATAATATAGAGATTATTAGCCCAATATTTCAATTGGATAACTATATCAGCTATCTTTCGCAAACATAGCCTATATATTGTTGAAATTAGACAATCTTTAAAATATAAAGATCATGTTTCGATTTATGAAAAAGTTAATAAAATCACAAATAGATTTCTAACCAATAAAAAATAGATAAAGCATTTCGAAGGGAACACATTATAGCGCACATATAATTAAACATAACACCGATAACTTGAGCTACAACTCAGATGTGTCTCGATGTATAATTGACCAAATTAAAATTATTTTCTTCAAAACTATCTACTATATTGTTTAACGTTTATTTAAAATAAAAAACGTTAACCCATAAAAGATAAATAACTATTCCATATCACAAATGGTATAAATGATAAATTATGAAATAATAGAGAGCAAACTTACAAAGCAAACAGTAACAAATAAATTAAATTTACAACAAAACTATTTAATAATTTATTTTTTTTAATAAAAATATCATTTAACCCATAAAATACAAATATTCCATAACAAAAATGGTATAAATGATAACTTATTAAACAATAGATAACAAAGACTAAAACATAACATATTGTCAAGCCCTAATAACAGAACTAAATTGTAATACCATTCATTTTGAGTCTCAAAAGTATAGACGACTGAAGCAAATATTGTAAAACAAAATTATTCAATGTATTTTGTAATATTAATTTAAAAATAAAAAATCTTAACACATAACATAAAGCCAACTACCAAATAACACAGATGCTGGATATTAATTTCTTCGATAGGTCTGTTAGTCCATGGGTTTCAAGCGAAGACTTGGATCTCATAGTATATAAAGTGGAGGACAATGCATAATGCAATAGGAAATTGTTGGGGGTAAACAGAAAATTTAAACAAAAAATCATGATGTAGTCCGGAGATCAACACACTAACAACAATGATCTTTTTAAAATCAACAAAGTATAATGCAAGATAACAATATTGAGAAGAAAGTATAAAAGTAGATTAGAATAACGGAATTTAAAAAATTGGCATACATGAAAATGCAGCAACTATTACTAATGTTATGCTTTCATAATACCAACACTAGAAAAAACTTCTTAGCAGATGTTTCTTTTATACTCGATGCATCATAGTGAAACATAATATCTTCATCGAAAACATGAAAAAATCAGGGGGAAAGCATAATGTATTATGGGAGATAAAAAAAATCTACAGCAAGCATTTTTTTTCATTCCGACAAAGCATAATCTAAGAAATAACTTCATTTTAGGATATATCAAACAATATAAAAGAAAAAATCATTGCATGTTATATAGATACATATTTAATTTAGAATAATAGATTTTTCAAAATATGTCGACTCACCTTATACTCTTGGAAAAGAAAGAATAATGTATTCCGGAAAATAAACAAACTTACAGTAAGGATTTTTTTATTTTGTACAAAGCATAATGTAACAAATAATTTCATTTTAGAATATGGCAAACAGTACACAAGAAAAATCGTTGTTGCACGTAATCTATTATCGCACCTACAGTGAAAGGAAATATAACATCCGGAGAAGAAAGTATAACACGGAACACATATCGTCGAACAGTAAAAGGGAAGAAATGAGCCCGAGCATCCAAGAGCATAAAAAGAGGAGGTAATGGTTCGCACAAGAAAATAACCATCATAAGTATGTCCATTCCGAAAAGAAAGACGAAACAACCCTTACAATTACAAGAGAACAAAATGGTCTTCATACCTTCAGATATAGTGAATTCCACGTTCGAATTAGATATCAGAATAACAACAGAAAAGATGAAATTGTCAATCACAAGTACATGCACCCAAAAAATAGCTGGATAAAAAAGAACACTATATTATTGCACCTGTAGCGGAAGGGAATCTGCCAGCCGAAGAAGAAAGTATCACCGGAAGGGAATTCGATAGATGAAGAAGACATAATAACGTGTAAGATAGATCGTCGGACAATATAAGGGCAGAAAGAAAACTGATCGTCTGAGGGGGGGGTGATGAAGCTACGTTTCATCATCTTTATTCTATCATTTTGGCCTTAAAAACCCTACTATGCATGTAAATAGGCTTAATTTAGGCACTTTAGCATTCATGCATCATTGTGTAAATATTGTATAAAATATGGTTTTTAAAGCCAAAATTATAGAATAAAGAAAAGAAAAAGAATAAAATATTGTAAATATTTTATGACCCGAAACCCCGAGACCTAGGCATCTTGATGAATAGGTCGACAAGGAATAAAGTAGGGGGAGATAAGGGCCAAATACAATACATATTTCATTCATTTCTTTATTCATTTTGGGACCTATTTTTGGTTCCACTTTTATACCTCAAATAAAGAAACTTTAGACATGAAAGTTGTAGATAATTAGATAAATAAAAATACAAAATTGATTTCACTGAAAAATAATATACAGACAAAAAGTTATGGTCTGAATAAAAATCCAGAATCCCGACTTCCCAGACCCGTATCTCACAAATGAAAATTCCAAATGCAGCGAACTCACCTTTAATTGTATATAGAATAAAATAAGCTATTTAATGGCGGTGGTTTCGCATTTGGCGGAGCTACGGTTTGAAAGTTGAGTTTTGGACCCACATCGTATACTTGTACAGATTAAAATATTCCATTTATTATTTATTTATTATTTTTGTATTTTTATAATTTTATAAATATTACTTATAATATATATGTACATTAAAATTAGAATAAAAATGCAAAGAAAACTCAAAATAAAAATACTTATAAATACAATACACAGGTATAGGACCTAAATTTAAACATATATAATACATACTTTTATTTTATTAAATATACAAAACACTTCAGAAAAATAAAACAAAAATATATTTAAGTGTATAAAAATACTTTACAAATATATAAAATAATAAACAAAATTAAAGAAATTAAAAACACCAAAATAAAAATAAAAGATTAAAATATATAGATATAGATACCTATAAAGGGTATAAATGGCAAATTGTAATTATTAGCCTCATAAAAATAAATAAAAATCATAATAAAATAATTTATAAAATAATAAACATTTTCTATTTTGTAACTATAATTTATAAATTGATTTGCTATTTTTAATTGAATTTACGAATGTTTTCCCAGAGATTTTTCTGGTTGGTCCACATGGACCAACCAGATGGAAGTTGACCCGCTGGTCAACTCCCTCGTCTGCTCCTACAACCTGTCAGAATGCGTTTTGGCCTGATTTCTCGGAATTTTAGAGCTCGCATCATTCATATTTTGACCTCGAGCCCTTCTTCACTTTTTCTCCCCATATAACCACCATACATGCCCAGCCATCATCTTGAGGATTGGATCATAGGTGTAGCCTATTTTCTTCGTTCTTTGGGCCATGTTGACCAGCTCTCTGACATGCCCCCTGCACTGTGTCAGATATTGGTTTTTTGGCGTTTTCTCCGAATTTTGGAGAACACGTCCTTCACCATTTGACCTTACTTCCTTCTTCACTTTTTCTCCCCATATATCAAGGATACATGCCTATGTGTTTTATTGGGGATTGGACCGCTGTGCATCCCTCTGTTCCTCGTTCTTCTCACCCCTTCGGCCACATTGTACAAAAAGGCACCCGACCTTCCATCACATTTTTGAACCCTCTTGGACCATTGCCCTCTCCTCCTTTGGTGCCCAATTGACTGAGGGAGGTGACAGCTCCCTCATCTTACCATCAGGTTGATCGAGGAGGTGGTTTTTGAGGCGCTCCACCCCTATCTCCGGCTTGCCGTCGTGAGGTTCATCTCGCAATTTCCCCACTGTTTGAGGTCGTTTTTTCTTGTTTTCTTTGTGTGATTAATTAGCTGTAGCATTCGCGTTTATTTCATGCATTTAACTTGGCATTTCATCGAGTCTCTAGTTTAATCCCATTATCGAACGCCCTCGTCGGAGCTCGCTCCGGCGAGCTTCATTTCACGCCATTTACTGTTCCCTCAACCTTCATTTGCTCCTGGAACCTTCTTCTCGTTGTGTGTGCATCTTCTTTGCAGGTTCCTGAAGTCAAGAGACTCTATCTAGAGTCGGATTTTGCCAAAGAACAGGTACTTGGAGCCGCGTTAGTTTCTTGACCTCGCGACGGCGCACCCATGCCCTCCTGGTCATTTTGGCACCGTCGGAAGGTAGAGCATCCCTCCAGGAGCTGCTGGACTTGCTTTGAAGCAGCACTCGGTGGCGGAAGAGGAAGATCAGTTCACCGGAGGACCATCTCGCCGTGGTCTCCTCCCAGTTCGTTCACCGCCCCTGCCCCGCCGACGGATCGCCTTGGGCGTGGGTATTTTGTGCCATTCCCCCCGCCATTTTGTGTAATGTTTATTTAGGACTCAAAGCATTCATCTGCAGTTGTATACTTTTGTATAATTTGCACTTTACCCCTTGAACCTTGCTCTTTTTACATTCATACCCTTGTTAGGCCTTGTATTTTTGTATGCTTTCCCTAATTATTTCATGCATATAGAAAATTTGAAAAAAATCTAAAAAAAATAGATTTAAGCTCCTGCTGCATTGTTCTTTCACGCCAATATTTTTATTTTGAATTTTGATTTTTAATATTTATAAAAATTCAAAAATACTCATTTTCAGCACTGTTTGTGTCATAAAATCCCTAAAAATTATAAAAACTACCCAGAAAATTCCCAAAAAAATATATTTTCTGTACTTTAGTGTCTTTTAACTCCAATCCAAAAATCACTAAAAAGATATAAAAGAAAACTCCTGAAAATTATAAAACTCTAAAAACCATCAAAAAATATATAAAATTCATAAAAAAAACCTAAAAATTGTGTTTTCTTTTCGTGAATTTTCTTTATTCTGTTATCTTTAATTTAAAATTAATTTGGGAACATTTTGTTGCTGTTTGCTATTTTTCATTCCCATTTTAATTTTGGCGAGCATTGATATTCACTGTTTTCTTGTATTTTGACATTTAAAAATACCAAAAATATTCTGAAAATTCCCCAAAAATCACAAAAACAGTAGAAAAATATAAAAAGACCAAAAATACTTTATTTTCTGATTTTTCTTTATTTTTACCTATTTTTTATAAATACTCTATTCCTCTCTCTCATATTGTATATATATTCTATTATTGAAAAAGAAAATATAAAAAAAATATAAAATATAAAAAAATAAAAAATCAGTAAATGATAAATCAAAATACAAAAAATATAAAATTAAAAATTAAATAAAAAATATAAAATTAAAAACCCACAAAAAATAGCATTAATAGACAACTTGATCACAATTACACTTTTGAGCAATTTTGCCCCAGTCTATCTTTTCTGCTCCCTGTGTTCGACCTCTACACATACTTGCACCTATACACATCTTTGTTGTAGAGTTATAATAAATTTTAACTCCACACATTTTCTTTCATTGCTTGATTTATCTGTTGTGGGTTAATTGTTGTTTTAATCAGGATTTTTGAGCGGTCACCGCATCGACTGCGGTTTCGCCTTGTGAAACCGTACGACCACTCTATTTACTTGGTTAAACAAATAGCGCCTTTGCCGGGGAGCAACAGCGCGTGGTTCGGGTTTTTGCTTGTGTCTGTGATTATTTGCCTATTTTTGCCTTATTTATTTGCTCATTTATTTGATATCATTATTTGACTTGTCTAATCACTCTTCCTTGTTGGACTTTGTGCGAGGAACCGCAAATCGAGGGAGGCGCTCTACCCTAGGCACCTACGCATTCACGTGAAGCCGGCGTCAGCTTGCCGACCTAGCATCAGAGGAGGCTTGGAGGACTTGAGAAGACAAGCACATTTTTTGAGCATTTTTTTGTGTACATTATTTATTTGTGTAATTTCAGTGAGAGAGAGACTCTATTGTGTAATAATACAGGTACTCAGACTCTTGGACTTTCAGGCCCAATTTCCAAGTGTTTGTACACTTGGGGGCTCACCGCGTCTTTTACGGTTTTCCTCGCATCTTTTTTCCCTTTGTTTTCTCGGTTTTGTTTTCCTTACTTCGTGTGATTGAGCCCCTAGTTTTAGGATAGCTTGCGATAGACTAAGGCCAAACACTTAATATCTTGCATGTACCTATAGCCGCATTTGGACTTAGTCAAATTTAAACAGTCGCTTCATCATCTTCGAGCCTACGTGCCGCGAGCCCACCCTGTCAAGCGCTACTCCTGAACTCGATGTGTCGAGAAGAGGAGGGGTGAGCCTAGACCGGACTCTTGGATTGAGGATCGGTGACCGACTTGTGGTTCTTCACGATAATAGCAATTTCTGAAACTTAGGGCAATTTCATCGGCTTTGCATTTGCATATAGATTAGGTTTCAATTCTGCTGAGCATCCTTGCATGTAGAATGCTGGAGGCAAGGTGAGCATTTACGCTTTAGCATACATCATCGTTTTGCCGCTTGCATTGCTTTTCCGACTCTCTACCTCTGATTTTGATCACCTAGGTGCTAAGTAAAATTGACCCTCGTTAGGCTCGTGCATTTCTCACTAAAAATCCAAAAAAAGTGATAATCAATAAAATTGGGATTGTTAATATTACTTGACCCTAAAAACCACCAAAAAGAAAAAATTTGTCTTGGGGCGAGTAATCCCTTCATTGTCTTCATTTTACTTGCTCGCGCACACACTAAGGATTAGTGCCCAAATCCCATTGAGCCCCTAAGTGTTTGTGCAACTTCTTGACTTCTCACCTAACTCTAAAACAGACAAGATAAAAAGACCGATTTTTCGATCTCTACCGAGTTGAGTAGGTGAATTAAGGGTTTGATTGATTCATTTTTGTGATTGTTTTCTGTGCATCCTAGATCTCTTTGCGTATTTGCGCCTTCTTCGTCACTCTCTTGATTTGACCTTCGTGCTCTCCCGACCATTTTCTCTTGCTTCGAGATGGCTGACTGGAGCGTATTTTGTCCGAACTTTGCGGATCCCTGGTTCACTCCAGCCAGTCCACCTCCTTTTTTCCAGGAGGACTTTGCTCCTGATTTTTGTACATATCCGACCAATCCATTGTTTCAGGATTCGGACTTTGACCTTTACCAATCATTTCCACCACCGTCACCCTCACATTTCGACAACCCTCTCTTCCTTGAGTATCCTGATCCGGAATGTGATTTTTATCCACACCCACCGCCCACATTCGATACACCCAATCCTGAGATTTTGGAGTCACCTTTCATGGTATCCACACTTGAGACTTTGAATCAGATGATGGAGCATATGAATTCGAGGATTGCCGACCTTACTAGTTTAAATAAGAACCAAAATGTCGCTTCATTCTTTGAGGATATGGAATCATTTGAGGATTATCATGAGAGCTTACAATCGCCCAAAATACAAAAAATAAGAAAATTTTAAAAACACAAAAAGATTTCGGGAGACACATGATTGAGTCGGACTGTGAGGAGAGTGCCCACCTGCCAGACCCTTTGACCACACATCCTTTCACACCTTGTCCCACCTTTGACCCCGAGGATGCCATTGTATAGATTGCTCTTGGCATGCCTCGTGTAGATGATGATTTCGACTTCCTCCCTTGTATGGAGGAGGTCCAAAAATTCAAAAAAATGTTGATTGAACCCGAAGTGGTGGCTACTATTCATGAGATTATCCGTGCCCCACTTCAGCAGGCCATGACTGATTTATCTGCTCCTCTTCCCAAGAAGAGAAAGCAGAGGAGCAGATCTGAGCGTCATATGTTGACCATGGCCACTGCCCACGCCATCACACACCGTCCCATTCCTAGGAAGAGGAACACTGCCACACCTTTCATTAGCTGCACCATCTCTGACCACACATGTGATCACACTCTCCTCGACGGTGGTGCTTCGATTAGCATACTACCCTTCTCGCTGGTACAGTCTCTTCACTTAGGCCCTCTCAAGAAAACTGGGATGATCGTTCAGTTTGCTGATGGATCTATCAAGAGGCCGAAGGGTATCCTTGAAAACGCTGTCATTTTGATTCAAGGCATGAGCTACCATGTTGACTTTGTCGTTTTGCCCATGGAGACCTCCACAAGGGAGCACTCTCCAATCATCCTGGGACGACCATTCCTCGCCTATGCGAGGGTCGTTATTGATTATGGATCAGGAGAGATTCGCTTCCGTCCTACTGACGAGAGCGAAGTGTTGATCACCGCACCCACTGCCGACCAGAGACCTGCACCTGATGTGACTTCACCTATCCTGGTTGACCCTGAGGACCATGGCCTTGATGAGACTATTAGAGAATTTTGTTGCTTATTGGATTCCACTGAGACCCAAGAATTCCTCTCCAAGGAGGAAGACTTGGAAAGCATGGACCTTAAAGTTCCTTCTTCTGGGACTTGGCGCTGTGTTGATGACATCCGCGGGATTTACACGATTGACACCATTGAGCGGAGGGCAGATCCAGAGACTCGACAGGACGGACATGACTCGACTACTTTCACTGATGAGTCCGCTCCTGTTCACCTAGATACTAATGAGACCTGGACCAAATTGATCCGATTGCTTTTATTCGAGAATTCGGTCCTTTCGATGAGAAAGATGATCCGGTCGAGATTATTGAGGACGAACAGAGTTCGACTACTTCCACTGACGAGTTCGCTCCTTTTGGTTTTGACCTGGACGAGACCTCGCAGGATGACTCTGATTACACTACTTCCGATGATGAGGAGTTTGTCCCTTTTCACCGTATCAGCGAGACTCCTAAGGCCGGACCTAGTCGTACTTCTTCCACTCACCAATATGTGCCTTCACACCCTAGGGCCCCTGAGGATGTTCACTCTGTCGACCCTGATCGGCTTCCGTCCACTGTAGACCCCGATGTCGACCTGCACCACACCAGATCCATTCCTCAGCGGTCCCGCAAGAAGGTTCGCTTTCAACCTTCTTGACCATTTGTATATCCATCTCTGTTGTATATTCACTTTTGTTCATCTCAGTCTCTCTCCCGTTTTGCTCATCCACCCATCCTCGTGTTTGCCTTGCTTAGGACGTACTCTGTCCTAAGTATAGGGGGGTGGACGAGCCGAGTGTTCATTCGTCGTTCCGTCTTATCACTCATGTTGTTGCCTATACTTAGGGCTTCTTTTACCCTAAGTATAGGGGGAGTGATGCGTACATCCGTCTCTATCCTTGTCTATCTTCTGATCTCTTTTCTTCTTTTCTTCTTTTCCTCTTCTATCTTCTCTATCTATCAGAAAGGTGTCGCCCCTTTTCGTCAGTTTTCTATACTTAGGACGTACTTTGTCCTAAGTATAGGGGGTGTGCACCCCGAGTTTCTTCTATTCTTTGATCCTCTCCATTGTCTCCTCTTCTTGTCTATACTTAGGGATATCTTACCCTAAGTATAGGGGGAGACAATCTGAGTACGATCTGTTCATTCCCACCCTTGATCCTCCCTGCTTTGTGTATAGTCTGCTATACCTAGGATTATTTGATCCTAAGTATAGGAGGGATGGTCAAATTCTCATTCGTTCATTCATTCGTTCCTTATTCTTTAGACTTTTCTATACTCAGTATGAGTTATGTCTTCTCTTTTCTCTCTGATCTATGAGGACATAGCTCAAGCTAAGTATAGGGGGGTCGTATATACTGCGTATATACTTTAGCCATAACTCGTACTTTCATATTTTTACTAATAACTATGGCTAATTCTACTATTAAATTTCATTAAAAACCTTAATAAAAAGATGTGATTATTCCTCAAATTCTTTTATATTTACTGATTTAATAAATCAGATGAAAATATTTTTTTGCAAAATGTTTGAAAAATAGTTTGAAAAACTTTGTGAAAAATCTTTTGAAAACTATTTTGAAAACGTTTTGTTACATGTTTTCAACCTTTGTAAAAATATTTTGATTGTAAAGTTTATTTTCTTTGTGTGAAATAAAATATTTGAAAAATGATTTGCAAATGGTTTGAAAAATGGTTGCAAAAATATTTGAAAAATCTATATATACTGTTTGGAAAACCTTTGCAAAATGATTTTCAAATGTGTGTACATATTTGTAAAAATTGTTTGTAAAAATTATTTTGGACTATAGTTTTCAAAATTGTTTGAAAACCTGTGTCAAATAAGTTTGAGGAATACATACATCACACCAAAATCCACTGTATATATATTTTTATAAAATTGATCACTTACCCTTGTAAATTCTTAAAATCCACTTCTTGTAAATATAAGAAGCACTCCTGTGTACATATTTTTCACCTAGTTTTTAGCCAAAAACTTTTTGTTTTCAAAAATCCCAAAAACATTTGCAAAATTAAAATCCAAAAACATTTGAAAAATCTTTTTGAAAAAGACAAAAAAATTGCATCCGCATGTGCATCATCATCATCTTTCAAAAATCCATAAAAAGTTCAAAATCTTTGAAAAATGCATCACAAAAATATTTTCTGCATTGCATTTGCATAGCATGAGCATTTTTCGGATTGAGTTTGATAGTTGAACGAGTCCAAGTAAAATCCAGAGATTGGAGCTTGATTGGATCTTAAAATCTACCTAATTAACAGGAACCTTATAGGAACTGGGATTGAGGTACTTCATGTCTAGTTGACTTAATTCTTTGAGGATCACGAGACTTGGTTCAATGGATTCTTGACTGCCTGAGTAGAGTATTTCGGAGCGCACGCATGACTCTTGTTGATAATGACCTAACTTAGACACCTGCACCTTTCACATGGCTCAACTCAGTTGGAGTGGTGAGGGGGTTGGATTTGCCGGTATGAGACGCACACAAGTGGAAACACTTGTCCTCCTCTAGGGAGGGAAGTGCACCCCAACCCGTCCAGTAGTGATGAGTTTCGAGGATAGGAGATCATGGGTTACAATAAAGCTTCAAAAGAGGGACAGTCTACTGGCTCAAGAGGAAAAACTCCTTATGTAAATGCTGCTGTATATAGTATTTCAAAAAAAAATGCAAAAGCAAAAACTCCAAAAAAGTGGACATGCCTATACAAAAATAAAAATGCCTGCCGGAGTGTACATATGTGTAAAGCCAATAAGCAAGCTTGACCTTCAAAGTCAAATCATGTGAGCCTGCAGCTGGATGACTTGACTACACTGGTCTTGCATCCTAGGATAGGTAGCTACACTGGCTACCGTCCATTCTTCTCTTCACTCCCTCCTCTTGGGTTGGTTGCCACTTGAACTTAGAAGGGAATACCCTGCTCCTTGAGGGATGAGTTGTTGGATTGGGGAATCATTGGATTGCCATATTGGAGAAGTCAGTCTCTTTGTCATTTTAGTTGGGGAGAGCCACCATCACTTACACTGTACGAGTCAGATTCATAGTCGTAAGGGTTTGCGTATGAGTTGAAATATTTCTGACCTTGCTATTGAGGAGACTTGAACAGAGTTTTGGGATTCTCGAAGGCTGTTGGATTTCAAATCTGGTTCTCATTAAGGTTTCGACCGCACTAAAATTACAAAGGTCCGACTTAAGCTCCAAACTTTGACTTTGCGAAGACAAGTTTGATAATTAAACTTAATCCAATTTTCTTCTTTTTCTTTTATTTGTTTTTTTTCTTTTTTCTACACTTATTGCATAAGTGTTTGCTAGGGACTAGCAAAGGTAAATTATATGGGGATGATGAAGCTACGTTTCATCATCTTTATTCTATCATTTTAGCCTTAAAAACCCTAGTAAATGCATGTAAATAGGCTTAATTTAGGCACTTTAGCATTCATGCATCATCGTGTAAATATTGTATAAAATGCGGTTTTTAAAGCTAAAATTATAGAATAAAGAAAAGAAAATAAAAAGAATAAAATATTGTAAATATTTTATGATCCAAAACCCCGAGATCTAGGCATCTTGATGAATAGGTCGACAAGGAATAAAGTAGGGGGAGATAAGGGCCAAATACAATACATATTTCATTCATTCTTTATTCATTTTGGGACCTATTTTTGGTTCCACTTTTTATACCTCATATAAAGAAACTTAATACATGAAAGTTTTAGATAATTAGATAAATAAAAATACAAAATTGATTTCACCGAAAAATAATATACAGACAAAAAGTTATGGTCTGAATAAAAATTCAGAATCCCGACTTCTCAGACACGTATCTCACAAATGAAAACTCCAAATGCAGCAAACTCATCTTTAATTATATATAGAATAAAATAAGCTATTTAATGGCGGTGGTTTCGCATTTGGCGGAGCTACGGTTTGAAAGTTGAGTTTTGGACCAACATTGTATACTTGTACATATTAAAATATTCCATTTATTATTTATTTATTATTTTTGTATTTTTATAATTTTGTAAATATTACTTATAATATATATGTACATTAAAATCAGAATAAAAATGCAAAGAAAACTCAAAATAAAAATACTTATAAATACAATACACAGGTATAAGACCTAAATTTATACCTATATAATGCATACTTTTATTTTATTAAATATACAAAATACTTCAGAAAAATAAAACAAAAATATATTTAAGTGTATAAAAATACTTTACAAATATATAAAATAATAAACAAAATTAAAGAAATTAAAAACACCAAAATAAAAATAAAAGATTAAAATATATAGATATAGATACCTATAAAGGGTGTAAATGGCAAATTGTAATTATTAGCCTCATAAAAATAAATAAAAATCATAATAAAATAATTTATAAAATAATAAACATTTTTTTATTTGTAACTATAATTTAATAAATTGCTTTGCTATTTTTAATTGAATTTACAAATGTTTTCCCAGGGATTTTTCTGGTCGGTCCACGTGGACCGACCAGATGGAAGTTGACCTGCTGGTCAACTCTCTGGTCTGCTCCTACAGCCTGTCAGAATGCGTTTTGGCCTGATTTCTCGGAATTTTAGAGCTCGCATCATTCATATTTTGACCTCGAGCCCTTCTTCACTTTTCTCCCCATATAAGCACCATACACGCCCAGCCATCATCTTGAGGATTGGATCACGGGTGTAGCCTATTTTCTTTGTTCTTTGGGCCATGTTGACCAGCTCTCTGACATGCCCCCTGCATTGTGTCAGATATTGGTTTTTTGGCATTTTCTCCGAATTTTGGAGAGCGCGTCTTTCACCATTTGACCTTACTTCCTTCTTCACTTTTTCTCCCCATATATCAAGGATACACGCCTATGTGTTTTATTGGGGATTGGACCGCTGTGCATCCCTCTGTTCCTTGTTCTTCTCACCCCTTCGGCCACATTGTACAAAAAGGCACCCGACCTTCCATCACATTTTTGAACCCTCTTGGACCATTGCCCTCTTCTCCTTTGGTGCCCAATTGACTGAGGGAGGTGACAGCTCCCTCATCTTACCATCAGGTTGATCGAGGAGGTGTTTTTTGAGGCGCTCCACCCCTATCTCCGGCTTGCCGTCGTGAGGTTCATCTCGCAGTTTCCCCACTGTTTGAGGTCGTTTTTTCTTGTTTTCTTTGTGTGATTAATTAGATGTAGCATTCGCATTTATTTCATGCATTTAACTTGGCATTTCATCGAGTCTCTAGTTTAATCCCATTATCGAACGCCCTCGTCCGAGCTTGCTCCGGCGAGCTTCATTTCACGCCATTTACTATTCCCTCAACCTTCATTTGCTCCTGGAACCTTCTTCTCGCTGTGTGTGCATCGTCTTTGCAGGTTCCTGGAGTCAAGAAACTCCATCTAGAGTCGGATTTTGCCAAAGAACAGGTACCTGGAGCCGCGCCAGTTTCTTGACCTCGCGGCGGCGCACCCGTGCCCTCCTAGCCATTTTGGCACCGCCGGAAGGTAGAGCATCCCTCCAGGAGCTGCTGGACTTGCTTTGAAGCAGCACTCGGTGGCGGAAGAGGAAGATCAGTTCGCCGGAGGACCATCTCGCCGTGGTCTCCTCCCAGTTCGTTCACCGCCCCTGCCCCGCCGACGGAGCGCCTTGGGCGTGGGTATTTTGTGCCATTTCCCCCTCCATTTTGTGTAATGTTTATTTAGGACTCAAAGCATTCATATGCAGTTGTATACTTTTGTATAATTTGCACTTTACCCCTTGAACCTTGCTCTTTTTACATTCATACCCTTGTTAGGCCTTGTATTTTTGTATGCTTTCCCTATTTATTTCATGCATCTAGAAAATTCAAAAAAAATCTCAAAAAAATAGATTTAAGCTCCTGCTGCATTGTTCTTTCACGCCAATATTTTAATTTTGAATTTTGAGTCTTTTTAATATTTACAAAAATTGAAAAATACTCATTTTCAGCACTGTTTGTGACATAAAATCCCTGAAAATTATAAAAACTACCCAGAAAATTCCCAAAAAAATATATTTTGTGTACTTTAGTGTCTTTTAACTCCAGTCCAAAAATCATTAACTCCTAAAAATTATAAAACTCTAAAAACCATCAAAAAATATATAAAATTCATAAAAAACCTAAAAATTGTGTTTTCTTTTCCTAATTTTTCTTTATTTTGTTATCTTTAATTTAAAATTAATTTGGGAACATTTTATTGCCGTTTGCTATTTTTCATTCCCATTTTAATTTCGGCCAGCATTGATATTCACTGTTTTCTTGTATTTTGACATTAAAAAATGTCAAAAATATCCTGAAAATTCCCCAAAAATCTCAAAAATAGTAGAAAAATATAAAAAGACCAAAAATACTTTATTTTATGATTTTTCTTTATTTTTACCTATTTTTTATAAATACTCTATTCCTCTCTCTCATATTGTGTATATATTCTATTATTGAAAAAGATAATATAAAAAAATACAAAATATAAAAAAAATAAAAAATCAGTAAATTAAAATTCAAAATACAAAAATTATAAAATTAAAAATTAAATAAAAAAATATAAAATTAAAAACCCACAAAAAATAGCATTAATAGACAACTTGATCACAATTACACTTTTGAGCAATTTTGCCCCGATCTATCCTTTCTGCTCCCTATGTTCGACCTCTACACATACTTGCACCTATACACATCTTTGTTGTAGAGTTATAATAAATTTTAACTCTGCACATTTACTTTCATTGCTTGATTTATCTGTTGTGGGTTATTTGTTGTTTTAATCCGAATTTCGCGTGGTCGATTCAGCGACTGAGTTCCCGCCTTGTGTGGAACTTAAGATCACCGTTTTTGGGTTAAACAGGGGGAAAGAGGAAGTTGATCACAAGAGAGAAGAAGGTATATGGAATAAAGCAACCATTTGAGGAAAATGGAGGAATCGATAGTAAATAGACAACTCGCATACACGTGTGGAGCAAGAAAGCAATATGCGTCCAAAACTGCGCGTAGAGCGGGAGGGAATACCGAGAAGAAAATATGGGAAACCGCAATATGAGGGGGTAAAACCAAATATAGTAAGAAGACAACTCGCATACACGTGAAGTATGGAAGCGTCAGAAATACACTAGGAGCGGGAAAGGAAAGATCGGGAAAAGGAAGTGAAGGATGGGGACAGCACATGGTGCCATGTGTCAATAATCAGACGAGAAGGAAGCATCAGAAATGTGCGAAGAACGAGAAAGGAAATATAGGGGAAAGGAAGAGAAGACTGAGACGCCAGAAATACGTGAGGAGCGAGAAAGGAACGATCGGGAAAAGGAAGGGAATACTGGGGATGGTCCATGGTACCACATGTCAATAATCGGGAGAAAAGGAAGCGTCGGAAATACGCGAGGAGCGGGAAAGGAAATATCAGATAAATGAAGGGAAGATTGGGGACAACCCACCGTGCCACATGTCAATAACTAGGCGGAAAACCCGCGTTTATATAAGGTATATCGATATGCCCCGGCCAACACACACATGCACAAGTATGCAGGCACACACTTGACAAACATATATCTTGCCTAAAAAATAAATTTGGTTATAACAACTATAAAATATAAATTCGTTCTTTTTATTTTTTATGTAACATGTGCACCATATGATATTCTCGATATATTATCTCTGCTTAATATATTATTTTTACTTTAACATATGCATGAAGGTGTCATTATCGTAATCGAATATTTGAATATTTTTTAATAAAATATATTCAAGTAATTTTCAAGAGAGCTCCAAATAACAAGTGTCACTTGCTAACAAGTGTTACTTGTGTTGTGGCTACACAAGTTTCCTTTTTGTGGTACAGTATTTGTTGTAACTTTTACTGCTTTACTTTTGGTTGTAGCATTTTTGAGAGACATGAGATATATAATGTATAAATGGACACTTTTTTGTATGCATATATGTATATTTCGTGGACATGGATGGAGATGGAATGGGAAAAAGGAATGGGCTGTAAACTGGTTAAATGAAAAGTGAATTTTAAATTTCACTGTATTATGCTATTTTTTCTACTTTATTTTATTATATATTTTAAATACGAAATATATATACATAGAATTGATTTATGGAGTACCCAAATCAACGATGATGGAAGTGAAAAATCCTTTGCTAGTCCGGTACTAAACTAAACGCAGAGATGCTGTCAGTGTCCACACCGCGTTCCCCAAAACACCCCTTCTCCTCACATTTTATTACCACCACATCCGGAAATCTCCCCAACTTCAGTCCCCGAAGATATATCACCTCGGTGACCATAGGTCACATCCCACTAACCCACGACGGCCAAGATTCGTCGAGTAATTGCTCCTTGTTCGATCCCGGCCGTCGAATTCTTTTCCGGTAAGTCGGGGGTCTGTGCCCGGCCCTGACCCCTACCCACCATTTCCATTTGCGCGCGTCTCGCTTTTTTGTCCTCTTCTCATCGCCCTCCACTTCACTGAAAGCTGCTACCGTTACTTTACTCCCATAGTGGGAGAGGAAGAGAGAGGTCCGCTCTCACCCTTCGCGCTCGGATCCCCGGGGAGACTCGTCGCCGCCGATCATATCGATCATCTTCCCCCGAGGTTCGTCTTATCCTCCGATTGTTCCTCGGAATCGTTCGCTCTGCATTTGCTGTTGTTGTTAGAACGATCTCGAGTTGTTGCTGCATGTTTTGCTGCATCGGTGATGCTTTGAGATGTAGAGAGGGTTTATCTGTACATATTATCAATGAAAATGCAGTTGTATATGTTTTGGATTAGATCGGATTCGGGAGAAGGAAACAATGCGATGATCAAGTGCGTGATTTTGAATGGTCTTGCGTTTTGTGAAGATCGAGGAAGCGCGTTCGGCGATCCAGAGAGTGGCCGTGTGGGTTTAGATTGTTGTTTCCGCTCGATGGATCCCTGCAAATGGGGACATATTGAAATCCCTCGCATGCGGGAGCATATATAGGAACTGGAACTCGAATATTCTAGAGGACAATTTTACAGGTTGAATTCCACGTATCCGAGGGGATGCTTAAGACCATGCGAGATGTAGATTAGTAGTAGTAATTGAAAGGTAAGGAGGTTGCAGAACTCGCTTTGTTTGATGTCGGCAGTGTATGTGAAGAAGTATAGATATCACGGAGGCAGCCAATCGCACAGCGATTTATCAAGAGGCACGATGATTTTAGTGGGGAAATCCCTGCCAGAGTGGAGGGGAGCAAAACCGTGGATGAATGAGATTCGCAATGTAGAAGAAAAGGAGCACCGTGCATGCAGAATCTTAGGAGATAGGTGTACTTTTGGAACATCATGCAATACAATCTTATGTCTTATCCCAGTATGCGCATAATCGATACGGATAATAAAGGAAAGTTAAGAATGTGTAGAGGGTTAAGGAACTAAAGGATATTTGGGAGCAGAGACAACTTTTGTAGATGGGAGCAGAGGGAGTTTAAAGGAGGAAATGGAAGGAGAATGAAAGATGTCTTCTTTCACTCAACATGTAATCGTCTTAATTCTTTGCAGTCTTTATAAACCGAGTGTTTATTTTATAGATAAGCTATGCAACATGGTAAAAAATATAATATTATTCTAGAATATTCTAAAAGATTCTAGAGATTTCCTATTAAAGAGGATGAAGAGGAGTTTAGACCCTTTCCTCTATTAAATTAAAATAGAGATTATAACAAAGTATCTTTAAACTTTGGGATTTATTTTAGACCTTAAAATTTGAAAATTCAAATGGATTGCAGACACTTTGACGGTCTTTATTTTGTTGCATTAGCTTCCTTTTGCTTTTAAATACTTGCTTCATGATGAGTTATCTTTTCCCGTTGATCGTGATGGAAACTTTGTTGTTAATAAGTTTTTATTGAGAGTTATTAGTATTTATATATTTCTTATCTCTTTCTTTTGTAATATGTCCTATAGGATTTCTCCTTCTATGTAAGAGAACCTTATGACCTCATGAATAATCAAGACATTCATTTCCTAACTCTAAAAAAATTCATTCATTTCCTTCCACATGGTATCCGAGTGGTCGTCTTAGACCCGAGTCCCGGTACTTCCTCCCTTAAAACCCGTACCCGTACCCGCTCGCTGTCTACCACGTGCACCCACCCTTTGCCTTGCACACCACCTCCCGAAAGCCACCCCTCGTGGCAACCAACCCATGCATAGCCGTCAATCGTCACTGCTACCTTTCGTGGTCGTTGCCTTCTCGTGCTGCCATCTTGCAAGTGGTTGCGGCACTCCTAGCCATCATAGCCCTACCGTCCGCATGGTCTAGCCTACTATCGGCTACCTTAGTCGTCCACATGGTCGTTTACGACCCCAGACATTCGTTCTCTGCCGCCATGTGGTCTTATTTTGGTGTAGTCCGGGTGATTTCGGACCTATAAATTTACTCTCCAGCCTTAGAGTGCTCTCAAAGTTGATGGGAACGGTTGTACTGCACACACAACCGGTTCCACACGTGCTCGTGTAGACAAATTTAAATCATTCTACATCTAAGTTTTGTCCTTCCCGGGCTTTGTCGGTTATCATTCCAGAGAACAAGGTTGATGTATCATCTTCCAGGGTCTTCAAAGGCCCGACATCCATTGTTAAGATGGACGATATTAACTATGAACCGTGGCCCATGCACACATGAGTTGATCGACAGGATTGAGGTAAATGTTTCGTGGAAGCAAGATAACACGTATGCACGTGTTTAGCTATCTAGTATTCTTACTACAGAGGTAGCCAATGACATTTTCCATCTGCCCACTACCAAGGCAGTGTTGGACATCTTCACTACCATACATTCTTAGGCGAGGAATGAGATGAAGATTCTACAGCTTTAATACGACATCTTCACAACCTAGCATGATGGTCGTCCTCCCCGTGTTTTCTACTCTTGGTTCAAGGGCATGCTTGAGAAGCTTCATAGCTTTATTCTTCTGGACGCTTCCATTCAGCAGCAGATGGCGTACAAGAATGCCATGATTGTCGTCGTATTTCTTGCGGCAATTGATTCACACTATGAAGTCACCTACAACCAGCTTCTCACAGATGTATCTATACCTCCCTTGGGGGAGGCCTACATTTGACTGAGCATGATTACAATGCCTCATGCTGCTTCTACTCAAATCTCCTTTGTGACGACCACATCTCGCAACATGGGAGGTCCATCACAGTTCAGAGGATGTGATGTTCGTGGCAGAGGAGGTAGATCTTCTCGTCAGCAACTCACATACTACAACTGTTTCAGGTACACTAAGGATACTTGCTACCATAAGCATGGTCACGCTATGTCTGCCCATGTTGTCGAGCACATTAAGCCTATTACCACTTCTGCTGATCAGAATTTCGACGATCTTGTATCTCATCTGAGGGAAATATAACTCCTTCCACAAGCCCTACTAGTGCTCCTTCACCCCATTTGACGTTGCGGCCTCTGCAGTACCTCATGTACAATTTATGCACATATTAGTTATCTCAGGGAAGCTATTTCAAAGTGGATCATGAACTCCAGAACATCTCACCATCTCTGCGAAGACAGTTCAGTTCACATCCTACAGTTTGGTTCACCATAGGAAATCTAGTCATTAATTTATTGCAAATGGGACACATTCTTCTATCACAGGAAAGTGAGAGATTCGATTGACACCATCCATGAGTTTGGAGGATGTGTTACATGCAATTGATTTTCTATGAACACATTATTTATTAGTCAGATTACGAAGGATCTGAATTGCCCTGTCATATTTGAACTCTCTTCTCTTATGTTTCAAGCCACGAGCAAGGTGATTAAATGTGGTCGTATGCAAGGAGGTCTCTACGTATTGGTCTAGTCTCCTTATACATGCATATCTTCCATTCCCACTAGATTAGTTTCTCCGTATACATCTTCAATTCAAAAATTTCCTTTGCAAAACTATGTAGAGTTATCTCGCGGATTCTTTCTCAGTCTACTTTTCAGTGCGAGATTTACTAGCGTGGGAAGTATCATCGAACGAGTTTTCTTAGTCGTCAGAGTCATAGCAGTAGTTCTTTATTTGAGTTAAAGTGCATTTTGATATTTGGGATCCCAATCGTGTTCATGTTCACTAGTAAGTGGTTTCTGGTAGATGGAGTTTGATTACTGCCTCAGTAGGGGCTTATATGGTTGGCTGCAAATAGGTCTTCACAGTGAAACAGAGAGCCAATGGCAGTGTTTATGGTACGTGAGTTCAGTCAGACATATGGGATGGATGATCAAGACATTTTTTCCCCGGTGGCTCGTCATTCGACTCATTGGATTCTCCTATGTTGTTGAGGCACGAGACCTGTAGGCTGAAGTCTGTATGCAGCAACCACCTGGATTTGTTGTTGAGGAGGAGTGTTAAGAGATATGAAAACCTTGTAAGTCTATTTATGGCGTTAAGAAGAGTCTCAGAACATGGTTCCAGAAGCTTTTAGACTCATAGAGCAGCATAGCTTCAAGAGATCGATCACAAATCTTTGTGTATAGGACAAAGAGAAGTATTATAATCATTCTAGTTTATGTTGATGACATCTTTGTTATAGAAGATGATTTACAGGAGATCGATAAGGTTAAGGAGTTCCTTAGGTGGTAGTTTGGCACCAAGGGCCTTGGCGAATCATGATACTTCCTTGGGCTTAAGTTTGCCAATAATCAGAGAGGTATTGTGATGGCCCAGAGGAAGTTCATTGCAGATCTCCTTCTAAAGACATGGATGAGAGACTGCATAACTGCCACTACTCCTATGGATCATGGCATGAAGCTTTATGATGATGGTACAAATGATGTGGGCAAGAGGAGATACAAGGAGCTTCTTAGAAAGCTTTTCTACGTGGCTATTATCATGCCAGATATCTCTTTTGCGGTGAGTAAAATCGATCAATTTATGGAGCAACCACGATAGATTCATATGTATGTAGTCTACATGATCCTACGGTATCCGAAGTTTTCTCCAAGTACATGTTTGCTATTCAACAAAGTGGTATCTTTTGCTATCATGACATGTACAGATGATGTTGTGCAGGATGTCACGTAGATAAGAAGTCTTATTTTGGTTTTGCGGTCTTCACAGGGAGTTTATTAGTTTGATGGAAAGTAAGAAGCAGATTATAGTTGCTTGGTCAAGTATTGATTCCGTATTCTGAGCTATGGCACATGGGAGCATTGAGATGATGTGGATTAGATTTGTTGTGACAAACCTAGCTATTAATGCCCCTCTTCCCATGCAGTTGCTATGCAACAATTCATTATCAACAATTCAGCTTTCCATGGGAGGTTCAAATACATCAAGGTAGATTGCCATTACATGCATGGCATGATATAAAAGGTCTTCACCTGTACTTCTTACATCATTTCATGGGAACACACATAAGATATTTTCATCAAGTCCCTAGCAAGGGGGTTGTTCCAGAAGCGTTATTCCAAGATGAGCATGATTGTCATTTGTGCTCCATCTTAATGAGTTATAAGAGTTATTACTATTTTTGTATTTCGTATCTCTTTCTATTGTAATTTACCCTCTATGGTTTCTCCTCTCTATATAAAAGAGCCTTGTGGCCTCCTGAATAATCAATTCATTCATTTCCTTCCACAAGTTTGAAGGTGATTATCGCTTTCTTGTAAATATTATCTACTTTGAATTTTCTAGCAAAGTTCAACATGGAAGGTTCCTTCGCAAATCTTCGTGTATTTGTATTCTTTTAGCACCTACAGAAACTTTAAGCTTTTTTTTGATATTTTGTAGTTTGTCTCTTTACGACTTCCTTTTACTTGAGATTTTTGTACAATTTGTACTTTCTGTACCGGATGGGGTGAAGTGGACCGCTATCTTGGGAGGGTCTCTACAATCTCATATCATGTCTTTTGACAAATTTTCTTGATTCAGAGTAGAATATTTATTTTTATGAAAGCAAGAGTAGAAGATTTATATGGGAGTCATGATACTAGTAACATATTGTCGTTGGTGGAGGCTCTGCAGATATTGTCTTCGATAGAAGAATGGTGTCAAATGATGTTGAGCTGGTAGTTGATGTTGAATTCGCTCGTTCCTTCTCCTTTATGATATAAATTCCATCTCTTAAAAATCCATAATATACAAGATCTTCGAAACGGTTTCACGGATATCTGAAAAAGACTCATGGGTCTCCATCGAAGAGCTGTAGTCATTAACTTATTGCAAAACATTCTCTTATTGCAAAACATTCTCCTATTACAGGAAAGTGAGAGATTCGGTTGACACCGTCCATACGTTTGCAGAATGTGTTACAGATATTTGATTTTTCTATGAATATATTATTTATTAGTCAATGATCTGCATTGTCATATCTTATTTGACCCCTCTTCTCTTACGTTTCAAGTCACATGCAAGGTGATTGAATGTAGTCGTGAGCAAGGAGGTCGCTACATATTGGTCTATTCTCTCTATGCAGGGATATCTTCCATTCCCATTGGGTCAGTTTCACCGTATACATCTCCAATTCAAACATCTTCCTTTTGCAAAAACTATGTAGAGTTATCCCGCAGATTCTTTCTCATTCCACTTTTCAGTGAGTCTTACTTACTTGGGAAGTATCATTGAACTAATTTTCCTAGTGATCGGAGTCATAGAGGTTGTTGATATATTCGACATCTTTTATTTTTGGAGAAAAATGAAATTGCTTGTTTCATTAGAGGGACCTCATGGCTCTCTTATATAGGAGAAAAACAATGGGTAAATATCATGAGAGGTACATAAGAAAAATAAACTGTGAAATAACACCAAAGATATATATAACTATTTCAACACTCCCCCTCAAGCTGGAGCATATATGTCTATCATGCTCATCTTGGAACAACATCTTCGGAAAGGGCCTTGAGTAAGAGCTTTAATGAATATATCTGCAGTCTGATCTCTAGTAGGAACATGAGTGGTGGATATGATACCCTTCTGGATCGTGTCTCTGGTGTAGTGGCAATCCACCTCTATATGTTTTGTACGTTCATGGAATGCAAGATTATTTGCAATAAAGAGTGCTGCATGATTGTCACATCGAAGCTGTATAGGAAGAGGTACATTAACTGCAAGATCAGTCAAAACCGACTGACCCACGTCATCTCTGTGCTTCTCTGAGACATAGCCCTGTATTTTCTCTTGTCTATCTCCTCAGTGTCATCATCATATAATCTCATACTTGGATCCATAGGAGTAGCAATAGGCTTGCATCCTGTCGTACCTCTCTCTATTGATATATCAATAAAAGAGGGAGGGGCTTGGGAGAGGGGTGGAAACCTTGTTGGACGCATAGGCGGGGAGATTATTGGTACCTTTCTCGGAAGAGGAGGCGAAGAGAGCGGTTTGGGACCTGAATGCGGATGGTGCTCCTGGTCCGGATGGCTTCCCGGTGCTATTTTATCGTGACAGATGGTCTAAAGAAACATGTGCCACTAGAGGATATGTAGCACAGTTACGACGTGACTTCCTTAAGGCAATAGGTACATCGAGGTCATCAACCTCTCTATCCTCTAATCTCCGGCAACAGTTCCTCCTGTGTAGTATCATGTGGATCAAGCATAACATCAATGCCATCAGTAGAAACAATGTGTTCACTACAAACCTGGCGCGTGTTGGATGACGAGGAAGGCATAGGAACAGAGAGACGAGTTGAGGACTTGCGAGTATAAAACTGAGGTAGGAACTGAGTCTAGGTAGCCGGAGGTGGAGGTGTGGAGGAGTTGGAGGTGATTGAGTCTCAACATGAGTGGTTCTCGGTGATGATAATGGAGGTAGAGGAATAAAGATATCCTCACTAGAGTCAGCACTAGAAAACCTGTCTCTTGTAGGAGAAAAATACACAATAGACTCAAAAAATGTGAAATCAACACTCACATAATATTTTCTCACAACATGATCAAAACATCTATACCCTTTTTGGGTACAAGAATAACCAACGAACACACATTTGACAACATTAGGAGAGAGCTTGTCACGATCAAGTGTAAAATTGTGGACAAAAACAACCAAGCCAAAAACTCCAAGGGTAAGGGAGAATGAGTCTTTCTCGGGAAACACAATCAAGAAAGGAACTTTTCTCCAAGGATAGCAGACGGTATGGGGTTTACCAAGTAACATGTAGTGAGAACCGCATCACCCCAGAACAAATGTGGAGCTTGACTCTGAATCAAAAGAATCCCCATGACATCCAAAAGATGACAGTGTTTGCGTTCAACAACACCATTCTGCTGCGAAGTGTAAGCACACGAAGTTTGATGAACAACACCAATAGATCTAAGAAAATAAGACAACTGTAAAGTTGAGAACTCCAAGGCATTGTCAGTGCATATAAATTTCACATTAGCAGAAAAAATGTTCTTAATCTCAATAAGAAAAGATTTGATAATAGGACCAGCTTCAGACTTATTCTTCATCAGAAATACCCAAGATAATCTAGAAAAATCATCTACAACGACCATATAAAACTGATGTCCCTGATGACTAGGAACACGACTAGGTCCCCATATAGCAAAGTGAACCAACTCAAACAACTGACCACTGTGACGACTCTGATGACTCAGAAAAGAGGAACGATGGTGCTTCCCAAGCTGGCACGCCTCACACTCCTAGCTAGTACGAATAGAGATTTGCGGGAGGACATGACACAACTTCTGCAGAGGAAGGTGTCCAAAGCGAAGATGTCACATAAACAGGGAAACAGATCCATACGGGATAGTAGCAGCCCCCTCACAAGGAGGCTGGACAAGTATATACAATGCTCTCTGCTTACGACCACATCCAATCACCGTGTTCGTGAGTATGTCCTGAAAAACAAGAGAAAAAGGATTAAATATGGCACGATAATGCAACTCTTTTGCAATCTGAATAATAGACAAAATATTCATATGAAATGTTGGAACATGTAAGACATTCTGCAGACGCATCGAGGGAGCTAGAACAATCTCCCAAATGTCCAACAATGGATAGATGAACCCCATTGGCAACCACCATTGATCTACCCCGAGGGAAATAAACTGTACTCGATCGCCACACATATAATGAGATGCTCCCGAGTCCATGATCCAGTCTATCAAATCTGAACGGCTACTATTGGTAAGGGCATAAACAATACCCGACGAGATCGAAGAGGCTCTATCAATATGTGCGACATCTGAAGACCCTGTGGGCGAAGTAGCATGAGTAGTCATCATCTCTCGCAGCCTATAAACAGTATCATTAAAGCGTACATCATGAGCCGGATCAGGAGTAGAAGTAGGCTTGGTCTGCTCAGCAACTCAGGCAGATGCAATATACCCATGCTTCTGATAGCATGTCTCCTCAGAATGACTAGGATGGTGATAATGTGAACATGGACCTCGTTGACGACCTCCTCCTCGATCGCGTGGTCCTCGACCACAGAACTGCCAAGTAACCCCTCTGCCATGAGAGACTGCCATAGCAGGAGTCTGAGCCACAATAGTAGAGGGTGTAGTAATTTTGCTCAGCCTCTTGTAAACCTCCTCCATCGGAGGTATCATCTCTCCAGTAAGTAGCTGAGTACGTGCATCATCGTACTCAAAGTCCAGAGATGACAAAAATACTTCTGTCATAGTTGCATTCCGATACGCTTATTGTTGCTCAGAGCTAGTAGTAATAGGCATGAAGTTATGCAGACGCTCAAACATGCCTCTAAGATGCGAGAAGTATGCATGAAGAAATCGACTATTTTGCTTGGTCGAAAGGATATCAAACTGCAATTGTAAATTTCGCTCTCATTTTTTGCATTCCCATACGTGGCTGCTAAGATATCACACATAACCTTTGTTGTGGGTTGATTGACAATATCATTGGCAATCTCCATGGTGAGCATTCCGGAGAGCCAAATGCGAGCATAGGCATCATCTTGCTTCCAAGAAACATTAGCCCCATTTTTGTCCTCCGGCTCTGGATCCGTGAGAATGTGCTCCTCGTTATGGTACGTGAAACTGCATGGACCACACCTCGTAGTTGGTCCCATCCATCTTCATGATGAGAGTCGGGCCCTTGAAGGTGAGTCTACACAATCACATATAGAGGATTGGTTGTATATGTAGACTCATACAATCATCCTCATCTCCTGTTGTTGTAGGCTAGGTTGTACGGGAGCAAAGGGCAGCGACACACCCAAGATGTACGCAGATGCACGAGAGATGCACACAGAATCATGCAGATTCACCCAGAATGCACATAGATGTGCGCAGATGCATGTCAAATGCGCGCAGGTGCATGTAGGTTGCACGCAGATATGTGCAAATGCACGCCAGATGCGTGCAGTTGCACGCAGATGCACTGGGCACACAACGTGAGGCGCAGGGTGCCACGGTAAGCTGGTACACGGTGCGGAGCACATATTCACGCTAGATGCAGCAGGGTGTCGCGGTGCACTGGGGGCACGACGCGGTGCACAAGGGCACGAGGGGCTGTCGACGCATGCGCATGGGGTTATGGCTTCTTGTCGGCTGTGGTGCGGGGGAGGGGGGAGCGCTGGCATGTAGGGTTAGGGTGGGATGATACATGAACCCCGGTCTAGGATCGTTGCTTTGATACCATGTTGGAGAAAAAATGAAATTGCTTGTTTTATTAAAGGGATCCTATGGCTCTCTTATACAGGAGAAAAGCACTGGGTAAATATCATGAGATGTATATAAGAAAAATAAACTATGAAATAACACCAAAGATATATAAATATTTCAACATTTATAGTGTTTTATGTAATTTCTCTTTTCTGTCTTCATGTAGTTTGCCTAACATGTTTTTCTCCTATATAAGATCTAGGGCCTCATCAATAAAGTAATTTCATTCTTTTATCTCCACATGGTATCAGAGCGACGGTCCTAGACTGAAGTTTTGACCTAATTTCCCCCGTCACCACCAACACAACTCGACACCCACGTACGCCGCTCCTCGTGTGCGCCGTCGCTGTTCGTCGCTAGCTACCAGGCATTGTTCCAGGTCCTTGCACTACCTCCTGCAATGGTGGTAGGACGTCGCCAACCCCCGAGGGTCGCCTCCAGGCCGTTGCGACGCCTCTTGCACCGTTGCTAAGGCATGACCAAACCTCGAGGGCCGCCTCCAGGGAGCAGCTCTAGCCTGCTAGGGCCAACTCCAGGTCTCCAGGAGTCCCCTCTCACCATCGAGGGGCCCTCGCAACCTTGTACGGTTGCCGCCAGAACCGTCTAGGCACCTTAGGCCCTTCCGTGCACTGATCAGAGGCCTGATTTGAACCAAAAACATTTTGAGTTTGATCGGAAAATGTGATTTCAGACCTACAAGTCATGTTTTCCGGCCCTAGCATGCACCAAGGATTGACGAGGATGGTTGTACGAGTCTAGACGTACAACCAATGCTCCATATGATTGTGTAGACTCGCTCACATCGGTTTATTTCTCAGTCAAGTTCCATTTTCAATCGTTCTTCTATCATGTCAGAGAAGAAGGGTGATATCTTTTCTTTGTCCGGTGCCTTCAAGGGTCCGGCTCCTGTCGTAAAGATGGATGAGACCAAGTATGAGTTGTGGTCCATGCAGTTTCTCATCCTCGTGCAGTGCAACAATAAGGAGCACATTCAGACAAAGTTGGAGCTGACAGATAAGACCGGGGACAATACTTTGTGGAAGCAAGACATCACATATGAGTGTATCTGACTTTCCGAGACCCTCGCCATGGAGATAGCCAATGGTATTGTGAATCAGCCTGCTGACAAGGCAATGTGGGTTATTCTTGCATCTACTTATGCCCATGCGAAGAATGAGGCTAAGATTCTTCAGCTTCAGTTTGACATTTATAGGGCCAAGCAGATGGCTGTCCATCGCATACATTCTACTCCTCGCTTCGTGGCATGTTCGAGAAGCTTCACAGCTTCATGCTTATTACGATATCCATTGATCAACAGATGGCATACATGAACTTCACGATGGTTGAAGTCTTTTTGGTTATGCTCGACTCGGAGTATCATGCAGCACGAGCACAACTCCTTACTGGGGTGACCATACCTCCCATAGAGGAGGCCTACAGTCGTCTCAGCAAGCTTCTTATTCCTCCTACTGCCACTACAAAACCCTTTTCAATGATAGACGCTTCTCGCGATAGAGGATGATCTGCCCAGTTTAGAGGATGTAGTCCTCATGACAGAGTCGGTGGACACCAGACGCCAACATGGTCCTTGCATCTATTGCCGTTGTCTAGGACACTCAGAGGACACATGCTATCTGATGCGTAGATACCCCGCATCTGCTCATGTGACAGAACAGATTGAGCCTTCAGAAACTCCCACTTCCCAGGCAGATCCACGCTTGGATGACGTTGTCTCTTGTATACGAGAGATCATGCCTTCAGTGACATGCACTACCGATACAAGATCCACAGATACTGCATCCATAACCTTTTTGAGCTCCTCAGGTATCGCTTATGCTTTTACTGGTAGTAGCGGTGTAGACATGACAGAGTGGATCGTGGACTCTGGCGCATCCCATAATCTGTGTGGCGACAGTGCCTAGTTCATGTCCTACATGATTATACCTTCTGATAGATGGGCTGTTATTGGTAATGTGGTCCGCTTACTCATTATAGGACAGGGGAAGGTGTATCTGACGCCATCCATGCCCCTTCAAAATGTTTCTATGCCCCTGATTTTCAGATGAACTTACTTTCCATTAGTCAGATTACTAAGGATCTGCATTGTCGTGCCATTTTTGACCTTTCGTCTCTTGTGTTTCAGGACATACTCACGGGCAGGGTGATTGGATGTGGTCGTGAGCAGCAAGGACTGTATAGACTGGTCCAACCTCTTCATGCTGGTGATTCCACTATTCCTACCGGACATATCTCACCCGTACATGTGGCACTTCGTTTTAACCACCTTACACTGCAGAAGTTGTGTCATGTCCTCCCACAGATCTCCACGTGATCTTCCTTTCAGTACGAGGCTTGCCAGCTTGGGAAGTACTACCATTCCTCCTTTCCATCTCGTCAAAGCCGGAGTGGTTCTCAGTCATTTGAGCTCATTCATGTTCCTGATCATCAAGGACATCATTTTTATTTGGTTATTGTAGATGATTTTTCTAGACTTTCTTGAGTTTTCCTTTCGAGGAATAAGTTTGAGGCTGGGTCTGTTATCAAGTCATTCATTAATGAGATAAAGAATATTTTTTCTATCAATGTCAATATCTGTGTTCTGATAATGTCTTAGAGTTCTGCACCCTACAACTTTCTGAGTTTCTTAGGTCTCTTGGCATTGTACACTAGAACTCATGTGTCCGTACATCTCAGCAGAGCGATGTTGCCGAATGCAAACACCGTCACTTACTTGATGTGGCTTGAACCCTGTTGAGTCGTGCTCGTCACGTTTACTGGGGTGATGCAATTCTCAATGCTTGCTACATAGCGAACCACATGCCTTCCTCTATTTTGGGAGAAAAGATCACTTGCTCGATTGCATTTCCCGAGAAGGATCTATTCTCCCCCACACCTCGTGTGTTTGGATCTGTAGCCTTTGTTCATGAAAAGTGTATTTTTGTTGGCTGCTCTCGTACCCAAAATGGGTACCGTTGCTTTGATCCGCTTCGGCAGAAATTCTTTGTGAGTGACGATGTTATATTTTTTGAGTCTGTCATGTTTTTCTCTCTGACATGTGATAAACTGGTCCCATTTAACTCTGATGACGAGACCTACAATCCTACCATTACCTACTCCTACTCCTGCTCAGCCACCATCCAGTCCACCACCACCACCATCTCCTGTCCCTACTCCTGCTCCTCCACTTGCTCATTTGGCTGCCCCTGGACCACTACTGACGTTGACTCAGTTTTGCCACGCACGTTTATTAGCAGGTCTCACTCTGTTCCCGTGCTCATAGGTCTTCCCATCATCCAGCACACCTCATGTATAATGAGCACATTATTTCTAATGATGGCACTAATGAGTTGTCTATGTAGCAAGAGTCACTACAAGATGAGTAGATATCCTCTCAAGAGGGAAACTTACAGGTTCAAGACATGGTAGATAATCTTGATGTACCGATTGCTCTGCAAAAAGTGAGATGTATGTGTGCTACATATCCTCTTGTAGCCCATGTTTCCTTGAGCAGACTTTTAGAGGATTTCAAAAGATTTACCTTGGCACCATCAGCCATGGAGATATCACAAACATATTAGGAGACTATTCAGGACAGTAAGTGGCGTCTAGCCATAGAGGAGGAGATGATCGCATTACAGTTACATGGCACTTGGAGTCTTGTTTCAGCTCTAGGTGGCGCATCTGTTGTTGGGTTTAAGCGAGTGTTCACTGTAAAACACCATGTAGATGGGAGTGTTGGTCGCTACAAGGCGGGACTTGTGGCACGTGGGTTCATCCAGACAATTGGTATGGACTATCAAGACACTTTTTTTCCAGTTGCTTGTCATTCTACTCTACGTATCCTTTTGTTTGTTGATATGACACAAGATTTACCCCTCTATCATCCTGATGTAAAGAATGCTTTTCTATACGGTGATTTACAGGAGGAGGTCTATATGTAGCAACCACTTGGTTTCGCTGTTGAGGGGGAGTGTCAGAAGGTTTGCAGGCTATACAAGGCTATTTATGGCCTTAAGTAGAGTCCGAGAGCATGGTTCCAGAAGCTCTCGGACTTGGCAGAGGTTTGTGCGATCGACTGCTGATCGCTCTTTGTTTGTACACAAAACTTAGAGAGGTACAATTGTCATTCTTGTCGATGTTAATGATATCATTGTTACAGACGATGACAAGCAGGGCATTCAGGTTGCTAAGGATTTCCTAGGTCAACAGTTTGTGACCAAGGACCTTGGTAGTTTATGCTACTTCCTTGGATTGGAGTTTGCCAGGAACCAACGAGGTCGTGTAATGACCTAGAGGAAGTACATTACATATATTCTTTTTGAGACAGGCATGGCAAATTGCAGACTTGCCACTACTCCTATGGACCCGAGCATGAAGCTCTACGATGATGATACTGAGGAGGTCGATAAGAGGATGTATAGGAAGCTTGTTGGCAAGCTCCTATATGTGACCATTACCATGCCAGATATATCCTTTGTCGTGAGCAAAGTGAGTCAGTTTATGGGCCTCATCAATAAAATAATTTCATTCTTTCATCTCCACAACAATAGTTCTTTACTTGAGTTAGTGCATTTTAATATTTGGGATCCCAATTGTGTTCATCTTCACCAGGGGGATTCTTTGATTTTTCCATTGAAAAACAAGTACGAGGTTGTGTCTGTTACGCAAAATTTCATCATGGAAATAAAGAATATTTTTCTGCTATTGTTAAGTATGTTCGCTCCGATAATCCCTATGAATTTTGTACTATTTATTTCACTCGGTTTGTTTGGTTCCCTTGGCATTCTGCATCAGACCTCATGTGCCTACACTTCTCAACAACTTGTGTTGCAAAATGCAAACATAACCATCTTTTTTATGTTACTAGAACCTTTTTTTTGACGAAAAAGAGGGTGAGATCCTGAGATGGGATTCACCACGATTCATTAATAAAGGGTTCAGAAAACATTACCTGGAAGTCCAGAAATGAAAAAGAGCATTACAACGAGCTACTACATTTTCGGGATAAAATATCTGACTCTTAAAAATATGGTCATTCCTTCCTCCCCAGATGGCCCACAATGCTGCAAAAGGCAAGGCAAAGTCGTCCAACGAATTACCCCCAACAGGTCTCAAGGAAGCCCAGAACTCAGTAAAACCTACGGTTGAGACCTAAGCTGGCTCTATTTCTCTCCACGTCTGTGCCGAAGAGGGGCAACCAAAGAAAAGGTGTTCCACATCCTCAACCTATTCACCATATTTGTCGCAGAACGTATCAATGATACCAAACAATCTGCCTCTCCTTGCTTTGTCACACAACCTGTCCCTCCTCAGATACCCGAGGAAAACGCTAACCCTGCAAGGGATATTGGCGGCCCAAATGATCTTCATGTCTCTGCAGAGGTTTCTGTCATGGCTGTCCTCCTCCCTTCTAATCTCCCCGTATGCCTTCTTCGTCGAGAAACTTCCACCACCGCCCCATTCGAAGTGATATCTGCTCTCGGAGATGCATACATGCGAAAGCTACTCCGACTGCAATCTGATAAGCTCCTCTAACTTCTGATGGGAGAGATCCACGAGGAAATTCGACATCCAATTGCCTGACCCACCCGCCTGATCAACCGAACAGTCCTTTGATGAGGTAAGAGCAAATAGCCTCAGGAATCGACCCCCAATAGGCCCCTCCCCAGTCCAGTCATTACGCCAAAAATGAAATAGCTCACCATCCCCCAGCATCGGCTTCAGTTTTTGCTCCATGAGTGGGAAAACAACACGCACCCCTGCTCATAAAGATGACTCGAAGCGCACCCTACTTGCCGCAAGTGCTCCTTTCACCACGTAAATTTCCCTCAAAAGTCTTGCTGCCAACTCGATGACGTCCCCCCAGATATGTACCATCCACTTCTCTAGCAATGCCTTATTCATGCACTCTAGGTCCCGAGCACCTAAACCACCTTCTCCCTTTAAAGCGCGTCACCTCCTCCCAAGCCATAAGGTTGATGCATGGCCCATGCTTCTTACCAGCAGACCAAAAGAATCTGCGCATCATAAATTCAATCTTTTTCCTCACACCTGACGGCATGAGACCAGTGGAGAGGAAGAAGATGGGGATGGTCGAAAAACATGCTTCAGGAGGATCAACTTATCCCATCTACACAATGTCATCGCCTTCCAGCCCGCCAATTTCTAATTGAATCTGCTAATGACCAAGTCCCAGCCGAACTTCTTAAGCTTCCCAGTGACTAGTGGAAGATCAAGGTACGTAATGGGTTGCTCCCCAAGAGGACAACCCAACCATCTCTGTCGCCATGTTACTTTCACTCTCTGCCAACCCAAAGGCGATCACCGCCGACTTTTGCTTGTTAATTTTTAACCCAGAAAGGTCCCAGAAATCTCCATTAGTTGGGTCGTTCTTCTGATCGAGTCCTCGGAGTGATTTGTGAAGATGACCGTATCATCTGCGTACTCAAGAAGAGGGATGGAGATCGTACCCAAATGGAAACCTTCACACCAATCATCCTAAGGAGAAAGATGGCAGATGGCTTGGTGATGGCCTTGGAAGTTTGCCTCCATTGGTGGCGGGCAAATGAGATTTGCCTCCATTGGAGACATGCAGAAAGAGGGCGGAAATCTGCTTTTATTCCGGTACAAAGATGGCAGATGGCTTCGGAGATTTGCCTCCATTGGAGGCGGGCAAAGGAGAAAGGGGTTCTGTAGAAGATAGACTTTGCAAAAGCTTATGATTGTGTGAACTGGAACTTCATTTCGACATCTCTGCGGTGTCACGGGTTTCAGGACCTTTGGATCTCTTGGATGAAAAGATGTGTTACGGCATCCTCTTATTCTGTTCTGGTCAATGGTAGACTGATTGGGGGCTTCTTTCGGCCACAGAGAGGTGTTAGGCATGGTGCTGGTAGCGGATACTCTTGTGGCTATGTTCAGATGTGCGGTTTGATAGTGTCAAATGAAAGTATTATGTTAGTGTTGACATCGCATTCTTTGAGTATGTTATGTATTTTTCTTCATAGATAATAGGATGACTTCGCTTGAGTCTAACGATGTGTGGTTTGTATTCCACCTCTTTCATTGCCTCCACCTCCCATTACACCTCAAGTGGCTCATACTTTGCCTTATTACTACATTCGTTGGTCGACTATTAGACTGCTTGCATTGTTGATATGTCTGTACAGTAGGAGGCTTTACATGATGAGATTGGAGCATCTCAGGAGAATGTGGTACGTGAGATAGATCATCCAAAGTATTTTGGTTAGTCTATTACTCTTCGGAAGAGGAGACATACTTGCCCTACATATCCTCTTGTAGCTCATGATTCATTGGGATGTATATTAGAGGATTTTGGGAAGTGTATGGTGGGATTGTCTACTGTTGTGATCACACGTACATATCAGGAGGCTATGCGAGATAGTCAGTGCCGTCTTGCTATGGAGGAGGAAAGGGATGCACCTCCAGTCATGTGGCGCATGGAGTTTGGATATTGTCTCAGTAGGGGCTTTTGTGGTAGGTTGCTAATAGGTCTTTACAATGAAACAGAGAGCCGATAACAATGTTTATGGTACATGAGTTCACTCAGACATATGGGATGGACTATCAAGACACTTTTTCCATGGTGGCTCGTCATTCTACTCTTTGGATTTTTCTCTCTGTTGTTGTGGCTCGAGACCTGCATGACGAAGTATGCATGGCCTCAAATTTCAGCGAAATTAGGTCAAATTTCTGTCGAATATCGATATTCAATCGAAATTGAACTTCGACCGAAATGACTGAAATGACCGAAATATGGGGGTCCTAGTACAAAAAATGATCGAATTGACCGAAATTTCGGTCGAAATTCCACTGAAATTCCATTGAAATTCTATTTTGGTTGGTACCGAAATGGTGACCGTAACCGACATTTAAGGCCTTGGAAGTATGTATGCAGCAACCACATGGGTTTGCTGCTGAGGGGGAGTATCAAGAGCTATGCAAGCTTCATAAGGCTATTTATGGCCTTAACAAGAGTCCCAGAACATGGTTCCAGAAGCTCTTGGACCCGATAGAGCAGCATGGCTTCAAGAGATCGATCGTAAATCACTCACTCTTTGTATATAGTACAAAGAGAAGTATTATTGTCATTTTGGTTTATGTTGGTGACATCTTTGATATAGAAGATGATGTACAGGAGATCAACAAGCCTAAAGAGTTCCTTACGTGGCAGTTTGTCACCAATGGCCTTAATGAACCCACGATACTTCCTTGTACTTGAGTTTGCTAGTAATCAGAGAGGTCTTGTGTTGACCCAAAGGAAGTTCGTTACAGATCTCCTTCTAAAGACATGGATGATAGATTGCATACCTACCACTACTCCTATGGATCCCAGCATGAAGCTTTATGATGATGATAAAAATGAGGTGGGTAAGAGGAGATACAAGGAGTTTCTTAGAAAGCTTCTCCGCGTGGCTATTATCTGGCAATATATCTCTTTTGCATTGAGCAAAGTCGGTCAGTTTATGGAGCTGCCATGATAGATTCACATGGATGCAATCTACATGATCCTAAGGTATCTGAAGTCTTCTCCATGTACATGGTTGCTATTAAGTAGAGGGACATCTTTTGCCATCATGACATGTTTAGATGATGATTGTGCATGATGTCATGTAGACAAGAAGTCTTATTCTAGCACAGGGAGTTCATTAGTCGGATGGAAAAACAAGAAGCATATTATACTGCTAGGTCGAGTATTGAGTCAATATTCTGAGCTATGGCACATGTGAGCATTGAGATGATGCGGTCAGATATATTCTAACAAACCTAGGTATTAATGCCCCTCTTCCCGTACAATTGTTATGTGACAATTCATTGCCAACAATTCTGCTTTCCATGAAAGGATCAAATACATCGAGATATGTTACCATTACACGTATTACATGATATAAAAGGACTTCACCTCTACTTCCTACGTCGGTTTTGGGGAACACACATAAGATATTTTCATCAAGTCCCTAGCAATGGAATTGTTCCATAAGTGTCGTTCCAAGATGAGCATGATTGACATTTATGCTCCATCTTGAGGGAGAGTTTAAGAGTTACTAGTCTTTATGTACTTCCTATATCTTTTTTTGTAATTTGCCCTCTAGGGCTTATCCTCTCTATATAAGAGAGCCATGCTGCCTTTTGAATAATCAATTAATTCATTTCTTCCACAAGTTCGAAGGTGATTAAGCGCTTTCTTGTAAATATTATCTACTCTGAATTTGCTAGCAAGGTTCAACATGGAAGGTTCCTTCACAAATCTTCGTATATTTGTATTCTTTTAGTTTTAGCACCTAAAAAAACTTTATTTTTTTGATATTTTGTAGTTTATGTCTCTTTACGACTTCCTTTATTGAGATTTTCCTACAATTTGTTCCTTATGTGCCGAATGGGGTGAAGTGGACCACTATCTTGGGAGGGTACAATCTCATATCACGCCTTGTGACAAATCTTCTTGATTCAGAGTAGAATATTTATTTTTTTGAAACCAAGATTAGAAGATTTATACGAGAGTCATGATACTAGTAACTTATTGTTGTTGGTGGGGGCTCTGCAGATGTTGTCTTCGATAGAAGAATGGTGTCAAATGATGTTGAGCTGGTAGTTGATGTGTATTCGCTTGTTCCTTCTCCTTTATGACTTTAATTTCATCTCTTAAAAAATCCATAATATACAAGATCTTTGAAACGGATTTGGGATATCTAAAAAGATTCATGGGCCTCCATCGGAAGACTCATGAAATTTCGTTACTTTGCAATCATATGATGAATATAATTGATATCTTCTTTTATATTCCATTTTCCAGAAACAGTTTACATGATCAACAAATTGTGAGAACGACTTGGACATGCTCTGATACCACTTTATGCAGACAACGGAAAGGAAAGTTGAGATTGTGATGGAGGATTAGGGAAGTAAAGGGGATTTTGGAAAGGAAGAGTAGAGATGTGCAGCGAAGAATTAGAGATGAAGGGAAATTAAGGAGAAGAAAAATGTGGTCTCAAGAAAGAAGAAAAATTGAAGAGAAAATTCGAGAGATAATGAGGTGAGGGAGAAGAAATGAAAGAACAGATGATGGAGTAAGAGAAGAAAGCGATATAGAGGGAAGAAAAATAAGGAGAATGAAAGAAACCGTTTTGATCCAAAAAAATTGTGTGAGACTGCAATTATTCGACATGGAAAGTGCCCTCGTGGGTCAAGGTCTTCTTGTTGTTCCTGAGAAGAGGCTGCATTATGATGGATGGGGGGCTAGTGGAGCATAGTGGTTCCAAGGTGTGGATGCATAATGCATGCGGTGTGAGGAGGAAAAGGAAGACATCAATTCCATTTTCTTTGTAAGTGCATGCTCAAGGCGTGTTTTGGAAAAATCAAGGTTAACTGGAATCTCATTCAAGATTTCGATTCCTTTTGGGAGTTGATTAGTGAAGGTTGGAGTGGCTCGAATAAAGGGAAACAAAGGTCTATTGCCAGATTTTAGCCCATTTGGTTGGCAAGAAATGGGTCATCTTTAAATAAGCGTGTTTTTATGTACATGCTAACACAATTTTTGATGCTTGATCTTTGTAACACTGTGTACCTTACATTTTATTAACATATATGCAACTGAGGGTGCGCATCTTCAGGATATGCATCCCATAATTTTCTCAAAAAAATGAAAGAAACATTTGTTTCACTCAAAATGTAATCTTATTCCTTTGAAAAACAATGTAATATTATTGGTTCTTCTTTATCTCATTCATCTTACCAAATACTTATTTTATAATAGATACAATGTGGTAGAAAGTACATTACTATTCTAGAATATTCTAAACCTATAGACAGAGGAGAAAAATGAGAAATATCTAGATAAATGCAATAGTACTCTAGAATATTCTAAATTGATTTAGAAAAAAATAAAAGAGAAGACTCTAGGACTTCCAACCAAAGAGGAGGAAGAGGGATTATAGATCATTTCCTCTATTTAATTAACGCATAAATTATAACAAACTCTTTTAACTTTGAGATTTATTCTGTGGTCCATGAATTCTGAAAATTTTGAATTGCAAATATTTAAGCTATATTTTCTGCATCACCTATAGGATGCATGCCTAAACAATGCATTATTGGATCTAAAGAATTTGTATCATATTCTAGTTGATCAAGATCTATTTTACATAAATGTAGTGCTTCTGCCGTCCTACGTGGGTTGTAAAGGTTTTTGATTGGTCAATATCTATTTTACGTATATGTTGTACTCGTACGTGGGTTGTAAAGGTTGAAGGGGTAATCAACATGCTTAATGTTGAAAAAGTTTCTTTTCTTTTATATTTTTATGCGGTTTTTCATGGAAATCTTGCTTTATGGTCATGCTAGATATAATCTAATGTCATTTTATATAATTCATCGATATATCATGTGATACATCATTCCATGGATAAACCTCGTAAGTCGTAACTCTTATGCCATGGTTGTTATGTAGTTACTCATATATGTGTTAACCACGATCTGTATCTACTATTGCAAGACAACGTACACATGTTATTATGCACACTTCGAGGAAGAGCACAATCACAAGTCTCACAAGATAAAGCAATATCACAATATCACTTATGAAGACACAAGCACAACCAAATATCTTTTTTTCATCTACACGAATTGAAATACAAGATATGCACAAGGGGGAAAGCATCAAACATGCCTTAAATTTCACCGAAATTGCAATAAAGTATGGTCGAAAATCAATTTTGGCAAGTTGCCAAATCAATACCCTATAGCATTTCCATTTCATAAAATTTGCTGAGATTTCGATCCATTTCAATGAAAATACATGCCATTTACCGTCTAAAATCTTTCCCATGACCATGTTCTTCAAAAATGAAATAACTGGTCTGTTTGAATTGAAATGATGATGTTTTTTCGCATTCTCAAATAGTATGCTTGTAAAATATCCGACTGCCAGGCCAAAAATCAATTATTGTGTATCTATCACCAATCATGAAATTTATGAAAATAAGAATATCAACTGAAAATGTACATAACGTGGGGGAAAGAATGAATCATTGTTTTTATTCCATGGGTCTAAGGTCTCTTACTTAGAGAGAAACCCTATAGAGCAAAAAGAGTGAAAGTACGTATATGACTACGTATATGACCCTGAAGGGTTACAAGACTCAAATAACATAGAAAAGACAGTAACTCTAAAACTCCCCGTCAAGTTGGAGCATATCTGTCGATCATGCCCAACTTGGAAATTAGAAATGAGATGCGCTTCTTTAGTAGGGTCTTCGTGAAGATATCTGTAAGTTGAAGTTCCATGGAGATGCGCGGAGTGATAATCTTTCCTCCTTATACCGCATCACGAATGAAGTGACAACCAACTTCAATATGTTTTGTCCGCTCCTGGAAAACATGATCAAAGGCGATATACATAGCATTCTTGTTGTTATAGTATAAAGGTACGAGAGTTGCAACTGAAAACCAAGTTCTTGTAGAAAAGAAACAAGCCATGTGATCTCATAGGTTGCTTGGACCATTGCCCTGTATTCTGCCTCCGCACATGATTTGGAGACCATTGTCTGCTTCTTGCTTCACCAAGTAACCATGTTGTCCCTAACAAACATGGCATGGCCTGTAGTGTGTCGACGATCGTTGGTTCAGCTGGCATAATCAACATTTGTACAGGTAGAGACATTAGTATGACCGTTAGCCCTGTAGAAGAGTTCAAGAGACCACATCCAAGAGATTCCTTCACATAATCAGAAGAACATCTTGTTAATGACAGTAAAGGGATCTCTTCGTGTGCTGGTTGACTCTACTTACAACATATGATATATCATATATCTGGCATAGTAATAGTGAGATAGAGAAGTTTACCCACTAGGCTTTTATAGCGAGCAATATCCTCAAACACTGGATCAATAGATGTGGAATGCTTTCTCACTTCTGCAGGGCTGCCAAATGGCTCGCATCCAAATAGCCCAACCTCAATTAGAATGTCAAGGCGATACTCCCTCTGTGAGAGATGGAGCCCCTCTATACCGCGTATCACTTCAATACCTAGAAAGTAATGGATTTGTCCAAGATCCTTCACGACAAAAACTTTTTGGATAAAGGTCTTGGTCTCTGAAATGTCGGCTTTATCATCTTCAGTGATGACCATATCATCAACATAGACAACAAGTATGACGGTTGCCCATAGACCGTCTTCTGACGAAGACAAAATAGTCAGATGTCGTCCTTTGAAATCCAAGAGTGTTGATCTCATTAGTGAGTCTATCAAACCATGCCCTGGGATTTCTGCTTCAGGCTATAGATGGTCTTACGTAATCGACATGCACACTCCCCCTCGATTACGTACCTGATGGTTGCATCATATAAACTTCGTCCTCGAGTTCGCCATCTTCACATCAAGATGGAAGATTGGCCATACCTTGTTTGCAACAACAAAAAGAATGGTCTGTATTGAGCCCATTGTAACGTCCGACGAGAAACTCTCAAAATAATCGATCCCATAGATTTGCATGAAACCTTTGGCAACTAATTTGGCCTTTAATTTGTTAATAGACCCATCAAGCAATTGTTTGGTCATGAAGACCTATCTGCAAGCCACAAGTCGAACTCTCGGTGGGCTCGGCACAAGATCCCAAGTGCTTCAGGAGGTAAGTGCATTCATCTCTTGATCCATGCCATGTCGCCAACCCTAATCTTGCATCGGATTATGATGATCTTTGGGTATTGAGATAACATTCAGGGCATCTGTAAACCTCGTCACAACTAGATAAATAGTTAGTTTAAATAAAATGTGAAATAGGACGAATTGTATATTGCCTATTTTGCCTGTGAAGAGCTATTGGATGTGCCTTGGGTTCATGTAGGCAACAATGGTGGGAGCACTTGAAGTGGTCATTTTATCCTGCAAAAAAAGGACAGACAAAGAAACAGATAAAGGGACAGGTGTAGTTATAGTGGTGCGCTGATGAGTGTAAACAATTGGCAGAGGGGGGAATATCCAAAGGGATGTCACTCATAGCATGTGTAAAGAAGCTATTTCGCTCAAAAAAGCTGACATCGATAGACACATAATATCGTCGTCCAACCTGATCATAACATCAATAGCCCTAAGTATGGGAGTACCCAAGAAAGATGCACTTTATGGCCTTAGGTGAAAATTTGTCGGTTGCATGAAAATTGTGAACAAAGCAATGCAACCGAAAATTCTCAGAGGTAGTGGAAAAGTAGACGCGGTAGGTTATAGAAAGAGAATGCAGTCCTCCCTTTCAGAACCATGGCCTCAAATTTCAACGAAATTCGGTCGAATTTATGTCGAATATCGATATCCAGTCGAAATCGAAATTCGACCAAATGACCGAAATATGGGGGTCCTAGTACAAAAAATGACCGAAATTTGATCGAAATTCCACCGAAATTCCATCGAAATTCTGTTTTGGTCGATACCGAAATGGTGACCGAAACCGACATTTAGGGCCTTGTTTAGAACAAACAATGGAACTCTGTTAATGAGATTACTAGCAGTAATGATCACATCCCTTAATAGTACTTGGTAATGTTCATTTGGCAATGGAGAGATCTGGCAATATTAAGCAAATGTCAGAGTTTCCTTTCAGTGACTCCATTCTGTTGTGAGGTATAGGGACATGCGATTTGATGAACGATCCCCTGAGACTTAAAGAAGGTTGACAAGTCCACGTGGGTTAAATCAATGGCATTGTCGATTCGAATGATTTGAAAACAAGTCCCGTTGGGCAACTCTTTAGTCTATCCGGGTCACTAGAAATGACTACACCTTTTGTGGGCAACGCTTGTATTCGGAAAATGTTTTACACAACATTAGATCCATGATTACAACCTGCTCTTTTGTATAACTCTTGTTGTATACCTTCTGTTTAAGTTAATATAATCTTGTGGTGGGTTCAAACTCGGAATCCCACCCTCTTTCCTATAAAAAAGACATCAAAAAAAATTTCCGACAATTTTATTAATCTCCGAACACTCCTTTATTAGATACACCCAATAATATTTTCTATAATCATCCATGAACACAATAAATAGTGATAACCGCATAATGTTTTAACCGGACGTGGTCCCCAAACATCACAATGAACAAGACCAAAAAGACTGGTACTACGAGACTCAGGACAAATAGGAAAGGAAGCTCAATGCTGTTTCATGAACTCATGTCTCGCATTGAAAGGGCTTCAGAGTAGAGAGTTCAGGGAACATCAAGGAGAGAGCCTTGGTAGAAGCATGCCTGAGGGGCAGATGCCATAGGAGCGAGTCTTCGGAGATGGACACAACACCAACAAACTGGTAGTCCGATGGTATGTTGAGACAATACAGGGAGGGAAGTAGGAGGCTAATGGTATGACAGCCACTCTAGAAAATTTTGGGGAGATGTCTGGTCTGGTTGTAAATCATGGGAAATACACGACGATCCTTTTTGCGCTCTCGGAGGAGGTGCGACTTTGTAGCATCGAGCTAGGCACGAAGGTGGGTTCCCTCCTTATCCGGCATCTGGGGCTTCCCCTTACGTCTGGCAGAATCAAGATGGCAGATTGGTTGCCGGCGGTTGTGAAACTGGAGAGGAAACTCTCAGGTTGGAAGGCATCTACCCTCTCTAAAGGTGGTCATCTGGTGCTGGTGAAGGCGGTCCTTTCTGCACTTCCCGTCTTCTTCATGTCTTCTCGCCTTATGCTTGTTGGGATCAGGAAGCGTCTCGAAAGGCTTATGCGTAGATTCTTATGGTACAGGTCTGGTCTGGAGGGTAATGGATGCACCTCGTGCACCTGAATACTGTCACTCTTACAAAGTCGTGTGGTGGTCTTGGTGTCAAGCGTTTGGGGGGGATGAATGATGCTTTGCTATTGAAGTGGGTGAGCAGGCTTTGGGGGAGAGATGAAGATATCTATTGTACTCTCATTAGGCGCATCTACGCCATTTCTCGCCGTGCAGTCGTCTGCTTTCTGGTAGGGGATTATGAAGGTTTTGTTGTGCTTCCATGATCATTTCGCCCCATCTTGGGAAATGGTGAGTCCTTTGCCTTCTGGGTAGATGATTGAACTGGTGAGGGCTCGCTTAGTTGTTGCTTCTCGCACCTATTTGTGCTGGAGGCGGACCGTCATGTGAGGGTTGCTTAATGCTGGAGTGATGGTAACTGGGTGTCCTTTTTTCCTCAAACTTTTCTTACCAGTGTCTCGAAGAGTTACTTCTTTTGCTTGATTCTTCGAGGCATTTTGGGGGACCTCTGAAGGGCATGACCACTGGGTGCAGAGAGGAATTTCCTTTTCCATCAAGAAGACCTACGGGGCGATTTGTAGGTCTCCTTCTTCGAGGATGGACGACCTGGATAGAGATCGCAGCTTTATCTGGACGCTTGGGCTACCCAAGAAGATTGGTTTCTTCTTGTGGCTTCTTAGATGAAAGAGAATAATGACGAGAGATCGATGTGCAAGATTTTTTGGGGTGGTCTCGGATAAATGCAGTATTTATAGAAATGAGATTGAATCAGTGGAGCACCTTTTTCCAGTTGCCCCTGCACGTCACCTCTTTAGGTTGAATTCGAATTGAGATGGGTTTGTATCCGAAACCTTGAGTCTTTCTAGAATTCCTTGTTGATGGTTTGACGATTGTCAATTGTATGGTCCATCTGGCTTGCTAGAAATGCTCTTCTTTTTTCGGGTAAAGGGTTATATCGTAAAAATGTTTGTATCCACTCCAAGAGTATTCTCGAATCTTGGCTTTTGTAAATTTCTAGGGTTGCAAGCATCTGTTTACTTTCTTAATGAATTGGGGCGAACACCGTTGCGTGTTTCCCCCTTTTTGATTTCAAAAAAAAAGTTGAGACAATACAAGTCGTTCTCATGATCCCCACCAAAAAGCTGGCTCGTCCCGATGTCCTGAAAATAGCAACAGAATTCATCAAATATCATTCAAAAATTAAACTCAGCTCACAACTTATGAACAAACAATAAGCTAAGAGGGAAATTAGGAGTACAGTGAACCCCGGATAGCTGGAGCTTGGAGGAGAACTCCATTGTTCTGATGGTAGTTACATGTAAGTGAGTATTGTTGGCGACTTGAGCTGATTTCACCAATTAAGATGGTGCGGAGGATGTTAGTAGACTACCTTCTCTAGTCAGGTGAGTAGAGGCGCTAGAGTCAATATTCCAAGCCGGAGAAGGAGTGGTGGCAGAGTTGGTAATGTACCTAAAGGAGTAGCCAGAGCATCAGTGGTGGTCCCACAGAAGATAGTAGACCCGGAAGCTTGGAGAATCTGCATCAGGCAAAAGTAGCTTACATCATTGAGATGGATTATCTTGCCTCTAGGAGTTGTTGTAGTCGTCACCTCTTCCATATCATAGGCGCCCTCATAGGCACTATTGGCTTGATAGGGAGGTACACCAAACTTCTGCCAGCATCATTCGAACGAATGATTCCAGCGACCATAGTGATTGCATTGTGGAAACTGGGGAGCAGTAGAATCTCACTCACGACTGCGACCAGCATCATGTCCACATCCAAAGTCTCGTCCACAGCCTCGACCACAATCATCGACACATCCTCCTCGAAAGTTGTGTCAACCTCCTCTCTCAGATGCGACAATGTGTGCAGAACTCTCTGCTGGAAGTAATGTGGGAGGCCGAACAACAGATGTCCCAAGTTCTTCAAGACGTCCAAAAATAACGTTCATTGTTGGCAGTGTGTCTGATATAAGAAATTGCTCCTTCGTTGTTGGTACCTGAAATGCAGGCCATCAAGAAAATGATATACTTGCCAGTTCGAACGCTCTTATGCATGTTTGGACATGGTTCAAAAAAATGCGCCTCGAGGCGCACGAGTCGTATGCCTCGAGGCAGGGTATCCTGGAATCGCCCAGAACGATTGCCTTAGGGGGTCTTTGAGAGGTGATCGCTTCTGTTGATCGAGGTGCTCGAGGCGCTCGAGGTGAAGGCAAGGCGGTCCTTGAGGAATTTTTTATTATTAGATTATTTTTTTATGTAAATCATTTGCCCTATTAGCAATTTCATATGTTTATAAAGGTTTAGTTGTTTAGGTTATAAACATACGAGATGAATGCTTAAATTTAGTTGCTTTCATGTTCATATTTACCATTAAACATGTCCAATTATGTCAAAAACTCTTAAATTATACTCGTAATCATATGAATCCACAAATATCATAGAAAACATTACTTGTAAACTTAATTTTAAGGAGTTGTCACATAATAAGCTATGCAATATACCGAGAAGGATAAACAAGATAGAATTCAAGGGGAGTTCATGTACTATTCCCATACAAACAAATCCATACACCCGAATAGAAAAAAATCTTCAATAAAAAAATTTTTGGAGAATGGTATGGCAGGAGGGGTGCATACAATGGTTCTTCAAGTTCAGTTAGATAGTTAGAATTCTGGGGAATCTTTGATTAGATGGAAAATTAGTAAAAAGGCACATACATTTGTATATCTTTCTTTCAGTGTTCCTATCTTTACACTTTCATCATATATTACAGTGATATATATCATATGTTAGTTAGAATATATATAATTTCATTAGTCCTTATAAACTGAGGCTTACGTCTCAACCACCTCGAGGCTACGCCTTGCCTCGATTTCAGAGAAACCATCTCGTTCCTTTTTTCATTTTTAGGGTTGGTAAAGAAAAGGAGGGTTTCTAAGATAACTAGAACTAGATGGTGGAATCTTCCACTGAAGCATGCGAGCTTCAGGGAAAAGGTTTTAGAAGACTTATCTTGGGATTGTAGCGGTAGTGCAAATAAGATGTGGGAGGCAGTAGCATCTTGTATCCGAAAGGTAGCTAAAGAGATGCTAGGCGAGTCAAAGGGAGGAGCTCCATGTCAAAAGGAGGCTTGGTGGTGGAGTGAAGGGGTGCAAGAGAAGCTAAAAATAAAAAAGAGCTTGCTTTAAAGCTATGTCTAAGGATAAAATGGAGGAAACTGTCATAAACTACAAAATAGCGAAGAAGGAAGCAAAGAAGGCCGTAAGCGAAGCTAAGTCAAAAGCTTATGAAGTTTTGTATAAAAATCTCGACTCTAAGGAGGGACAAAAGGATATATTCAGGTTGGCCAAAGCAAGAGAAAGAAAAACTAAAGACCTTTCTCAAGTGAGATGCATTAAGGACGAGGAAGGTCATGTGCTTGTTACTCAGAAGGATATAAAGACTAGATGGGAGCAGTACTTCCATAAACTTTTCATTGGGTAGGAAATAGAGATATCACTTTGGGTGATCTAGCCTGTAGTGAAAGTTACTTGAATCGTGCATGCTATAGACGGATACAAAGAAAGGAAGTAGAGGAGGCTTTGAAGGTTATGAGACCTGGGAAAGCTGTAGGACCGGATGACATCCCTGTAGAAGTATGAAGAGTTTTAGGTGAGCGTGGTTTGACTTGGCTTACGAATCTATTCAATGTTATTTGGCGAAGCAAGAAAATGCCTGAAGATTGGAGGAGGAGTATCATGGTGCCTCTTTATAAGAATAAAGGAGACATTCAAAATTGTTCAAATTATAGAGGTATCAAGCTGATGTGTCACACTATGAAAATTTGGAAGCACTGGTGGAGATTGGTGACGATAACATTCAGAAGAGAGATTCCTTTAGATATCTGGGATCTATTCTGCAACATGATGGAGAAATTGATGGAGATGTTACTAATAGAATAAATGCAGGCTGGTTAAAGTGGAGAGGAGCCTCTGCTGTTCTCTGTGATAAGAAAATTCCTTTAAAGATTAAAGGAAAGTTTTACAAAGCAGCCGTGAGACCTACTTTGCTTTATGGATCTGAATGTTGGCCTGTGAACCATAGACATGTGCAGAGAATGAATGTAGCAGAAATGAAAATGCTAAGGTGGATATGTGGACACACACGTAAAGATCGGATTCGGAATGATGCAATCAGAAAGAAAGTTGGCGTAGCTTCGATCGAGGATAAGATGCGAGAAAACCGCTTAAGATGGTTTGGACATTTGCAAAGAAGATCAACTGATGCACCAGTTAGGAGATGCGAGTGTTGGGATGTTGAGCCGGCTAAGAGAGGGCGAGAACGGCCCAAGAAGTGTTGGAAAGAGACCATACGAAGGGATCTTAGTTTTGTGGATGTAAGCTCGGGATTGGCCCAAGATAGATCTGAATGGAGGCGAAGAATCCATGTAGCCGACCCTACTTAATTGTGGGAAAAGACTTTGTTGTTGTTGTTGTTGTTGAACCTTATGTTTGGTACAATGTGATGGATGAAATATTGCGAGCTCCTCAACAAGGGTGGAATCACATTGAGATGCAGGACAGATCCGCTTATAAATGTTCTGTAAGATGTAACTTTGTCTTCTTCTTGGAATATGTCTGCTAAAGTCCTTCGACATCTCCTTGGCAGTGTTTTTGTAGAAATGATTCGAGGCAATGTGTGCCGTACCACTGTTGGTCATCCAGTTGATGACCAGATAATTGTCTATCTGGTAGTTGTCATAGTATTTGTCATTCTCATCCTGAGGGTCTTGAGTCAGGATGTAGAGTTTCCATTGATCACCAATGAACACTGTGAAAGAACGAAATCAGAACACGTAATTTTATATGCCCTTAAGTTTGATAGTAGCGCCTTATGCCATCATATTTGCTACCAAGAGCTTTGTCTTGGTATAGACTTCAGTCTAGGATCGTCGCTCTGATACCATTTCGAGAAAGAATGAATCGTTGTTTTTATTTTAGGGGTATATGATCTGTTATATTGAGAGATCCTATAGAATAAAAAGAGCAAAAGTACATATATGACTCCGAAGGGTTTCATGACTCAACAGATAGAAATAGCCTAAGAGACAATAACTCTAACATATGAAGTAATGCTAAGAGACTCCAAACAAACCAATTGGGAATGGAAATAGCCTTTGCATCGATGCTTAAACATGCATAAATAGGGTGATGATAGATATTTGAAAATCGAATTTATTGACCTTAATTTCAACGAATATAGGTGAAAATTCTCTTTTGATTTGTTTCCATAACTCATCAATATTGATAGCCCCAATGCTTTTCATTACTTAGATTACCTCGTTATATTGTCGAGGGGAGTGAAATATCAATGAACAACAACAACAAAGCCTTTTCCCACAATTAAGTAAGGTCGGCTACATGGATTCTTTGCCTCCATTCAGATCTATCTTGGGTCAATCCCGTGCTTATATCCTGTGAAATACCAATGAAATGAGCAAAATATGAATATTCCTTGGAAAATTTTCTAAATTCTGCCCAATATTGAAGAAATTCCTCCCCATCATACTGTACTTTTATGTATTTTTTGGATGTTATAATATTTCTTTAGTGAGTCCTCTTGCCATAACAAAAAGTTTTGTTTGGAACATCATATGTCACTAGTTTGTAGATGATTATTTGTGATATTCCTATAGCATATAGACATGATTCAAGTATAGACATGTCTCGATATGTCTCTTACGAAAACTTAATTGAAACAATACATGCATCTTTGATTAGGTTTTCGTAGCATCTTATATCACTAGTTGGTAGACGATTATTTGTAATCAAGGTTTAAAATCTCAATTTTGTTTCGGTGACCTTGTATATCGAAATTTCGTCGAAATTTTGGGAAATTTTGATGATTTCACTGGAAATGTCGGAATGGCTCAAAAAACAATATTTTATTCAGTTTTTTTTGTAATTTAAGATCTTCCAAGTTATTAGAACAATATATAACTTATAAATACACAATTATGTAACGCATATTGCTCATTTATGCCCCTTATATTGTACATATTTGTCATATTGTACAATATGTTAAATATTGCAAATGGAGTTAATCTGAGTACTTTAAACAATGAAACAATAGATATACACTTATAGGCTTATATCACACATATCGATCATCTATGACTATGACGGTATGTCACACACCACATCTGTAGAGATATTTATATGTTTTTATATTCTTTGTGTATAGTTTTCTTTATTTTATTTTCTCTGTATCCATCTTATGTAATTTACCCATATGACTCTCCTCTATACAAGAGAGCTTAGGATTCTCAGAAATAAACATCGCACTCATTTCTTCCAACATGGTATCAGATCGGCGGTCCTAGATCGGAGCTCATATACTCCAACCCTAATCCACACCCACTAGCCCCCCTCTCAATCTTGGCGCCGCTGCCCCTCGACCCCACCCTGTCCCTGGACCCTCGACGCCGCCAGCCCTCCTCGGCGTCGTCAGCCCTCCTTTGGGCTTTTCCAGGCCGTCAGCCACCCGCATCCGTCGTTTTCTCTTCGTTCGCTTTGGTATGGATTTGATTGCATAAGTTTACATATGCAATCGAATCCTCACATGTCTGTGTAGACATCTATCTATCGGTCCACGAATCCCCTGTGATTTTCATTTGGCAAAACATGTTAGAAAACAAAGTCGATGTACCGCCATAGGTGCCTCAGAGGTCTGACACCAATTGTCAAGATGGACGGGACGAACTATGAGATCTGGGCTATGCAGTTCATTAGCATTATGAAGTCTATGATAAGAAGCATATTCTTACCGATGATGAACCAGTGGAGAAAACATGGATTCACGCCTTATGGGAGGCCGGCGATGCATATGCCAAAGTTTGGTTGTCAGGTACATTGACGATAGAGATCGCCAATGACGTGTTCCATTAGCCCACTGCCAAGACAATGTGGGATATTCTCGCAGCAACCTATTTTCAGGCACGGAATGAGGCAAGGATCCTTCAATTGCAACATGATATCTTCACTGTCAAGTAGAACAGACAACCTCTCCACTCACTGTACACATCCTTACGCATGTTTGAGAAGCTCCACAGCTTCATGCCTCTGACGGCTACTCCTGAGCAAAAGAAGACATACAGGAATGCTACCATGGTTGGTATATTCCTTGTCGCACTTGATCCAGAATATGACGCTACTCGCTCTCAGATACTTGTAGATTCTACTATTCCTCCTATGGAGGAAGCTTTCCATAAACTTAGCAGGATCACTGTCCCGACCTCTACTACCCCCAGACTTCTTCGGCAATGGCAGCCTCCAGGAGCAGAGGCGACTCATCTACCTTTCGTGGACATGCACCCCGTGGTAGAGGGGGTCGAATCCATCAGCCCTGCACGCATTATCATCGTCTTGGTCATTCAGAGGATATATGCTATTCTAAGCATGGTTTCCCAGCATCAACACTGGTAGCGAAACAATTCAGACGATTTGATGATCTCGTACCTTTTACTTTAGATCAGAGATTTGTTGATCTCGTAGCCAGACTATGGGATATCATGACTCCTGCCTCATCTCCAGGAAACCATTCAGACGTGGTATCTTCTGCTTATGCCAGTACATCTGCTACAACCAACACCTCAGGTAGTCCTTATGCTTTACCTCGTGTCATGGATCTATGATTACCGAATGGATTATAGACTTCGGGGCGACCCATCATTTATGTGGAGACGGAGAGCAGCTTACATCATATAGATAGATTCCTCCAGGAAGAATTGTGGTGATAGCCGATGGGACTCATTCCCCAATCACAGGACATGGGGAGATTAGTTTGATGCCTTCGATGCATCTGCAGAATGTTTTAACATGCTCCTGATTTCTCTATGAATTTGTTATTATTTAGTCAGATTACGAAGGATTTCCACTGTCGATCTATTTTTGACCCACTGTCTCTTGTTTTTTAGGACATTCTTATCGGCATAGTTATTGGCTATGGCTGTGAGCAGGGTGGCTTTTATCGCCTAGTTCGCACTCCCTATGCAGGCGCATCCTTTCATTCAACCGGACCAATCTCTTCTTACACTTGCCATCTACGTTTTGGTCACCTCCCTCTCCAGAAGACGTGTCGCATTTTGTCGCAAATTTCTTTGGGTTCCTCCTTCCAGTGTGAAGCGTGCCAGTTGGGAAAGCATCATCGGTCAGCTTTTCCCAGTCTTTAGAGTCGGAGCAGTAGTTCCCTTTTAGAGATAGTTCATGTCCATATTTAGGGTCCAGTTCCTGATCACCAAGGACACATGTTCTATTTTGTTGCAGTAGATGATTTTTCTCGTTTGTCACGGGTATTTCTATTGAAGAATAAATCTGAAGCAGGATATGTGATCAAAATTTTTATCAATACAAGTGCAGAATCTTTTTTCTTCTTCTGTGAAATTTGTGAGGACCGATGATGCTTTGGAATTTTGTACTTGTGCACTATCATATTTCTTTTCCCCCTGTGGTATAATACTTCAAACATCATATGCTTACACCTTTCAGCAGAATGGTGTTACCGAGAGGAAGCATCAACATTTACTTGATGGTACTTTTACCCTATTCATTCATAGCCGTGCCCCACATTCGTTTTGGGTTGATGTTGTTCTTAGGGCATATTATCTTGTGAATCGCATGCTTCGTCTATCTTAGGTTCTGTTGCATTTGTTCACCAGTTGGCTCTAGATCTTGACAAGCTCTCTCCTAGAGCTGTCAAATGTGTATTTGTTGGATACTCGAGGACCTAGAAGGGATATCAGTGCTATGATCTATTATGCAAGAAATACTATATCAATGCTGATGTCATATTTTTTTAGTCCGTGATGTATTTCTCTCCTATAGGTGACATGTTGGCTTCTTCAGAGTCTAATATGGAAATCTACATGGCACCTCCTCCCACGAGTCATTTATCTCCCCTACCTGTTACACCACCACCTCCTCCTCCTCCACCACCACCACCACCACCTCTATTTCCCTCTTCGCAGATGCCTGTGACCATTGTTCCACCATTACCCTAATTCTATATTCGTCGGCCAGTTTCTGCTCATGGTTATCACCCGTCATCCAGCACGTCCCAGGTTTGTTCTGACAACATAGTTTCTAACGATGGGTCTGGAGACATTTGTGTACAAGGATTATTGCAGGAGGAAGTTCCTGATGACCTGGACATACCTATTGCTGTTCGGAAGCAAAAGCGTACATGTACGCCATATCTGCTTGCTTCACACGTGTCTTTTCATCGCTTGATGGGAGATTTTCAGAGATTTGCAGTTGCTCTGTCTGTTGTGGATATTCCATGGACTTACCAGGAGGCCTTGAAAGATAGTCGATGACGTTTAGCTATGGAGGAAGAAATGGCTGCCTTGCAATCCCGTGGTACATGGAGTTTGGTGTTTGCTCCTCCTGACGTGTTTGCTCCTCCTGACGCCCCTATTGTCAGTTGTAAATGGGTGTTTACTGTTAAACATCACGCAGATGGGAGCCTTGATCGTTACAAGGCAAGATTGGTGGCACGTGGTCTTACTCAGATACGGTGTAGATTATATGGACACGTTGTCTCTTGTAGCTCGTCACTTCACTTTACGTGTTCTTCTTTCAGTTCCAGTGGTACGTGACTGGCCCTTATTTCACATAGATGTTAAAAATGCATTTTTGTATGGAGATCTACAGGAGGAGGTATACATGCAGCAACTTCTGGGGTTTGTTGCTGAGGGGGAGTGTCAACAAGTCTGTAGACTCCATAAGACAATATATGGTTTTAAACAGAGTCGAAGGGTATGGTTTCAGAAGCTATCGGATCTGATTGAACGGTAGGGGTTCAAGAGATCAAATGCAGACCATTCTCTATTTGTGCATAGAACATGGAATAAAGATGACAAATAAGGATCTGGGCACCCTAAGGTATTTCTTAGGGTTGGAATTTGCTAGGAATGCGCAGGGTCTTGTAATGATCCAAAGAAAATATGTAACAGACATGCTTGTTGAGACGAGCATGATTGAGTGTCGACCTTCTACTACACCTATGGATCCTAGCATGAAGTTATACGATGATGATACATATGAGGTTGATAAGAGGAGATATAGAGATGGTGGGAAAGCTCCTTTATGTTACTATTAGCAGACCGGATATCTCCTTTGTTGTGAGTCAAGTGAGTCAGTTCATGGGGCAGCCTCGACAAATACATATGGACGATATATACATGATATTGAGATATCTAAAATCTTCTCCAGGTGCAGGATTACTTTTCAAGAAAGGAACAACTCTCTCTGTATCCGCGTGCACTGATGCTATCTATGTAGGGTGTCCTAAGGATAAGAAGTCTACTTCGGGCTTCGCAGTGTTTGTTGGCAGTTCTCTTGTTTCTTGGAGAAGCAAGAAACAAATAGTTGTGGCTAAATCAAGTGATGAATCTGAATATAGGGCTATGGCGCAAGCAAGTACATAAATGATGTGGGTTCGAGCAGTGTTAGCAGATTTGCATATAGATGTTCCTCTACCCATTCAGTTACAATGTGACAATTAGACTGCCCTATTCATTGCAAACAACCCTGCATTCCATGAGAAAACAAAACATATTGAGGTAGATTGTCATTACACTAGAGATATGATTCAGAAGGGTTTGATTTCTACCTCCCATGTCAGTTCATGAGAGCAAACAACAGATATCATCACCAAGGCATTGCTTAGAGGACCACTCTAGAAGTGCTCGTCCAAGCTGAGCATGATTGACATCTATGCTCCATCTTGAGGGAGAGTGTAGAGATATTTATATATTTTCATATTCTCTGTGTATCGTTTTCTTTATTTTATCTTCTTTGTATCTATCTTATGTAATTTACCCATAGGACTCTCCTCTATATAATATAGCTTAGGGTTGTCAGAAATAAACAACGCATTCATTTCTGCCAACAATATCGAACATATCATTGTTAATACTTAATACTTTATAATAGACTAACAGACTTACAACAAGTGAAAAGACATTCACGTAGACTAAATAAGAACATGCACATTAATATTAATGCAATAAAAGATTAATACATATTACGTGATGATGTGTTCAGTTCAGAACCAAGAGTTTCGCGGTGAATCTGAATCGCCCCCCTTCCTTGTTGTCTCTCATAATGCATCGCAGATTCAGTGTACTCCAGTAGTTCTCCCATGTCATGTACGGGTACATGACTCTTTAATCCATCACATACTGCATGTATTGGTGGTTATCGATGTCCATGAGTATCCGAGACGAGGATAAGCAACACTAGATCCATCATCACGAATGGTACGACGAGACTGCGAAGTATCGACTTGATATCCTCGGGATGACCATGACAGAGTAGGAGAAGATCTCTGCAAAGGAGGAGGCACTGACGTGTACTCAGAGAAGAAACCATAATTGTCACCGCCAAAGAAGCTGCCCTGGCTCTGCTCAGATTGGCTACCTTGGTAGTTCTCACTGTTGTAGCTGCTATATCCCCCATACCCATTGTAACCATATGAATATGATGGAGGTGCATACATTTGAGGTGGATGAGGAGGAGGAGGAGCATGAAAAAAATTCTAGGAAGACGCCAACTGATTTCTCATTGTGTGATGATCCATATCTGCTCAAAGGACATGGTGTTCCTACACGATATGGGTTGTCAATGTCCATGGCCTACACATGATGTCAAATCATCCATGTAGATGTAGGTAGGACGATGCCCACGATCGTATGGTCGTAATCCATAGGTCTCGGACTCTGACTTGGAACAAACTGTCCATGTGTGTTCCTCTATTGCTCCATATATTCACGTCCTGCGTAGAGCCCTTCCTCGAATCTTGTATCTTGTGGTCTACGACTATTTCCTGCTGACCCACTTGAATATATTTTCCCCCATCACCAGATCCACCATGATTGCCAACAACATCATCATCATCACATCATCATCATCTCCATTGCCATCCTTTGACTTGGATTTGGATTTGGAACTAGTGAAGAGAATTTCGTCAACAACTACATCAACCTCGGCCTCCAACCCTTCAAAAGGATCCGTAATCTGCCCAAATCTAGCCAGATAGTCACATACCTATGTTCCCATTTGCTGGCTTATATTCTCATTTGGTCTTCCACTCGGTTGATCGAGAACAGATGCACCATTGGAATCCATCCACCTCTAGAGAACATCTTCATCAGCATCGTCATCGTACATCTTGAAAATGTATGCAAGATCAATAAGGTTTGTGTAGTCCTCTTTGTCCTGGCCCTCCATTTCATGTTTCATCTTCAACATCTAGTTGTTGTGCAACAAGATCATGGAGCTTCTGTTCTCCCAACTTATTCCGTCCCTTCGAATGTATCAAGTTGAATGTGGTCCAATTCCTCTTACAGCCACCCGCAGATGCGAATTGAGACAACACTTTCACTGCCACTTTTCGTAGGTGGGGAGCTTCCACCTTGTACCGTAACCACCACTAGGATGCGAAAAATCCAAAAGAACATAAATCAGTAATAGTAATACGTCACTACATATTCAATGAACTTATTTTTCTTTGTCCTTACCAAGAAGAGTATTGCTATGTCCATTTACTGCAGTAGTTCGACCAAAGGAACCCAAGGCATCCTTGAAGTACTTCACTTTCACATAGGTTGAAGTCATAAATTGTTATATAATATTTTTAAAGAATATTTTGTGAGTCCCAATCTAGCTCCAAAATCAAAATTACATTATTCATGCACAACGTCCGTGTCTTCTCATCCTTGACAAACTTCTCCACTACAACTGCTAGAAGGTCATCATTTGTACCAAGACTATTCTTATACTGGTACTTCGGATTGAAGTAATAAGTTGGACACAAACAAACACAATTCTCGGATTCTAAAGTGCTATAAAAATGAAAAATAAATTAGGTTATTAAATAATACATACCAGCCTTGTGAAGAGGATGTGAGAGCATCTTGAATCAATGCTCGTCTATGATGTCCAACCATGCTTTGAATCCTTTTCCAACTGCTTCTCTGACATTCTCTCTCTTGCAGCGCATTGCCTCGATCACTTCCTTGGTGGGCTTCTTTATCGCCATTTGCGATCCTCAATGCAGAAACAACCGAATCCATGATCTTCATGACTGGAGTCACGTCATCTCAAAAGTGAAGATCATTGATCAATGTTTCCACTTTCCGTCCTCCCTCAGTCCGAGCTTCAGGTATCTCGAACCATTCACCTTGGCAACACATGGTTTTCAACCATGTCTTGTGTTGTTTGAGGATTTGCAACACTATAAAATTGGTTGCAAAGCATGTGATGCCAGGCCTCACCAGCTCACCATTGCACATCTGTCTTGTCAACGCCAGCATTTTGGAATGGTCGTAAATGAAGGTGGTGATCGTCCGTGCTTGCTCCACCACTCTTGAGATGATCTTCCTCTTATTGAAGTCCTTTATAATTAAATCAATACATGTGTAGCACACGGTGCCCAAAAAAAATACTGTACTACTATACTTTATTATTGTTTCACCCGTTTTCTTGAAGTTGTTGCCATTATCTGTGATAATATAGACAATGTTCTCTTTCCCATCATCTTTGATGATGTCCTTCATCAACTTCAGCAGGTACTTGTGGTCCTTCACATGTTCAGATGCATCAACAGATGTCAAAAAAATTGTCTTTCCATCACATTAAGTGATGAAGTTTATGATATGTTTCCTCGTGTAACTCGTCCACCCATCACACGTCAACACCACCACATATTCTAGCCATCTCCTCCTTAGCTTAGCGATGTACTTCCTCCATTCTGAGATATTCATTATCTCGTAGGATATTGGAGCCTTCACTCCCGTTCCTGCTGCAGTGATCTCATCAATGGCATGCTGCAGAAATAGCTCGCTAGCAATGTTGGCAAGAATGCTCTCCCCAAAGAAGAGCTTGTTGATGGCCTTTCCTAACTCTCTTGTACATTGGTGAGCATGTCCTTCACTGTCTTCTGTCTTGGATCCTTGCTTGGCTTGTATTGCATGGATCTGCTCCTCATCAAGGAGGGCTCAATTCCCTTCCCCTTGTGTTTTTTGGTGGGTGGTGGTTCTGGTGCACCTCCAGAACCACTCCCACTACCACCTGTACCATAGAAGCTGCCTCGTGCAGCATCGAATTCTCTCCTCTTGAACTCGTTTCTCATTGATTCTTTTGTTTCCTTCCTGTATATCCTCTTTGCTGTAGTCTAAATATCAGCGGGGTAAACAAAATCATCGTCGTCTGAATATGAGAGGATGTTGAATTTTTTTCAAATATGAACTCTTTGAATTTTTCATCCCTCTTTACCCTCTTTGTATCCCTATCATTCTTCCCGTCCAAACTAGCATTCACCTTGTCCTTCACATCTTTGGGACAACATGTGCACTTGACAACATCCTTGTTATTGCTAACAAGATGTAGTTTCATCCTCGTGATCTCCCTTCCTCCCAACTTCTTCCTACATTGTGGTTTAGCTTTGTTGCCATTAGGAGCAGAGGCATACCTTCAACAATGTCCCCACTGAAATTCCCCCTCTAATCCTCAAAACTGTCAGATCTTGATCTAGAACGTGCCATGATGATGATTATCGAAATCTGTGATGAAATTGAAGAACAATCATTCAAGAATCATACAATGCGAACAATTAAATATTTGCTAATTATTTTATATTTTAATTTTCATAATTAATATATTTTTAATTTTTCTAACACCTAATACACACAAACTCACAAATACTTGGAGTTTGAAATTGAAAATAGTACTTTTAATACTCTTGTTTTCAAAAGGAAAAAATACCTTAGATCTATACATTAAGGTCTTAGATCTAGCAATTAAGGGATCATTTTCGAGAAAAATCACATAAGAGACACAAAACATATAAAATAATGCATAGATCTAAGGTTTGATTTTTGGAATTTCTTAGTTTTAAAATTTCATTTACCAAAAAAATAAATCATGTTTTCTACATCCAAAAATTAAGATCTGATTTTATCCTTGAAGAACTCATCATGATTCAAAAGCCCCAATTTTATCTTCCATAGATCTCACAAATTGTTTTCAAAATATACTTTATTACATGTTATACATGAGATCCGAGTAAATATATTCATAACTCATCATTATTGTACATTAAAATACAAAACCCCTAATTTTGATCTCCAAAAATCTAGCTAAATATTCAAAGTCTCTAAAAAAACACCACACCAAGCGAGGTCAACATCTTAGGAACAAAACCCCTAAAAAATTGAAGAAATTGATGAAGATTTGACCAATTTTGACTTACCATGTAGAAAAGGGTGAAATATGGGCTTGGAGAAGCTTGGAGAAGCAAAACAACAGAATGTGGGTCGAAATGGGTGAATTTCGATCGACATTTCGGTCTATCTTGACAAAGTGGAGATTTTTTAACTTAAGATTAGCTATTTTGAGCGAGATCATGAGATGATCCGAAATCTCGCCGATATCTCATGATATTTCGAGCGAAATAGTGGAAATCGACATATATACTACTTTCGATATGTAGACCCCATCGAAACCGAAATTTCTGTGATATTTCGTTGAAATATTGCGATATTTGAAACCATGTTTGTGATAATCCTATAGCTTATACACATCATTCAAGTATAAACATGCTTGAATATATCTTATTAAAATTCAACTTAAATAATACATGCATCTTTGATTAGATTTTGGTAGCATTGTATATCATTAGTTTCTATATGATTATTTGTAATATTCGTATAACTTATACACCTGATCCAAGTATAGGTATGCTTCGATATTTCTATCACTAAAACTCAATGTAAATAATACATGCGTCTTTTATTATGTTTTAGGGCTCATTTCTCGAGGACAACCTCCCTATTGATTGATCAATGTAACCTCCATTTCAAATGGGAGATTTCATGCCTTGAATGGAGGAGGTTGTGACTATGGATGCCAATTTAGTAATGAATGGCACGCAACTACTATTATTGTTAATACATTGACATTATAAGATACTAACATGAGTAGCATATGTGATACATATATCATATTAAAAACTTCTTGTTATTATGTAAAGTTGAGTAAGGATTTACTATTTAAAAAGTATTATCTACTATATTATATATTTTGTTTATTATTTTACCATTGTAATGTCATGGGCTTGGGTTCTTGGTCTGTTATCGAGGAAAACTGGCATTGACAACATGTTGAGTTTGGGATCAAATGGATCTGTTGACAATCATCCAAAATGCTTAAGCTCAAGTTGTCAAGTAGTAATATCCCACTTTTATAACCCACCCTGAAACTTCGTGAGTTTCTGTTGTGGGACTATGTTTGGGGGTTGGTGTGACACTTTGACCCTACGTGAAGAGCACCCAATCTAAAATTTTCCACGGATCAGATACTCAACAATAGCCACGTTCATACATCATGATTAGCATTTGGAATGTAAAGCAGGAAAACTATCGAATAAAATGCTCCAGTAACATTTATGTATTCATGGTTTCTAAAATTTTATAAATTTGCAATAGAGTCCACAGTTTATTTTACATGACTCATAACTTAAGCTGCAGGAGCTAGAAAAATATAACAACTAGTACAACTTCACTAGTGAACCTATACCCTCAAGTCTGGTACAAACCGTGGATGCTCAAGTCACAACGGCTACTCAACAACCTAAGAAACTGGATGGGTTTCCAAAGAAGTACGTATGAGCAAAAAGCTCAATAAAACTAAAATAAACTAACAATAACTATACTAATAGAAATGTAAAAGAGTAAAGAGAGAGATGTTCCTGTTCCATTATTACGATGTTGATGTTCCATTATTACTCCTACGCTTGTTATTTATTATCCCAATACATTTATAAAGGATTGTTATTGTAAGTTGCATGCAATTTATTAATTATACTCTATAAGTATTTAAATATCCTTCATATATGAGCTCATCGATTATACATTTGTCTACATGACCACTTGGGATAAATCAGACATGTATCTACACACTAGGGATTCCGTTCAAAACATATTCTCTCATTTAGTTGCTGAGTTCAGTTCGTAATGATATATTCTCAACAGTGATATACTCCGCACTTTAGCAACCAACCCAAGCAAATGAGCAAACAAACTCCAACTCCAACTTCAACACATTTTCCCCAACCTACCTGTCACAAGGGGAATACCCAGAAACGAGTACACTACGGTCAAATAAGACTGCATCAGATACACTCTTATGACAAAGTATGAATCTTCGATGAGTGTCGTACTAGGGACTCGAAACACGCCGACAGAGCCTGTAATACCACGTTCAACTGACATGGTCGCAAAACACATTGACAGCACCCATGGAGCTAGAACTAGCACTCCATTTAGGACTCACCGGGACCATGAGAGTTGCGCCTCACTTTTTGGTATGCTAACTGCTCTAAGCATAATACATGTAAACATTCACAATGTGATCTACAAACTTAATTTCATTCAAGCGATATTTTCATCCCACCAAGATCAACCTTGATTGGTGGAATTATCTACTAATCTTGCATTATTGCATACTATGTATATCCATTCATTGGGGCCAACTCCGACAGGTGAGGCTAAATAGCACTTCGAGGGAAAATCACCGCATAGACGATGAAATCCACTATCCATCGATTAGGGTACATGATGACGTAGGGCATGATAAGATCATACATACGGATATGTCTTTCATTCAATCCGCATTAGTCAAGAGAACATACAACTATCTCTAATTTTCTTCGGACATAGGAAACCCACTTAAATGGTCTGGTGGTAGTGGAGTGTGCCTACCACCCAAAAGACCAGGGTTCAAATCCTCCCTTGTGGAGATTGTGTTAGGTAGTCGATAGCCATCATACAAAATAATCAAATATTTCAACATGGATCTGAGCAAAAATTCCATGTAGCTGACTCTACTTATAGTGGGAGAAGGCTTTTCCATTTTTTTACTGGAAATCGATTCCAATCTCACAACCATTTTGATCCACTTTAGTTTATCAAACATCTATTATCATATCAAAATATGTTATTTCATTTATCATCTATTCCCGTATTGTCCAAACTTAAATCTTAAGTCAAACTACCCTTTTTTAAAGATCATATGCGGATTAAACAGTTGGTCCTCTAGGACGCTGACACTTAATCATTCATAGTGTGTCGATTTAGTTTACCAATTTTAATATCATGGATATTTTGCGGTCTTGACCCGTCTAGGGGCTCATGCTATGACTCCAAAATACTTGGTACATTAGGGTTGGGATGCCTCCGTAGGCATGTACTTGTGGTATGCGCATCGTAACTAAGTTCCCAGCACTTTACATCTAGGCTCATTAGGCCTTGCGTGTAATCTCTCACTTTCCTTAGTCCACGGGTCGTATCTATGCATGCCACATTTTATGGATGTTAACACTATGTAGTAGTGTAATACTAATGTGATACATGCTCAAGATTGGCAATGGTCATTAATGTATTCATTTGGTGGCCTATCATGGGTGAAATAGTCCTAAAGCATGGATTTTAGGATGACCTGTCATAAACTCAAACGGTGTCAAATCATGTGTACAAGAGTGGTCTTCCATGGCCTTGAATAGTGTCAAACCATAGATTCAAGAGTAACATATTATGACCCTTCGTATTGCCAAGTCATAGGTGGAAGAGTGACTTGCCATGGGACTCATACTATGGGTGACCGGCCATAGACGACCTGCCATGAGATGATCTGTTATGGGTGACCTGCCATGGCGACATGTTGTATGTGACTTAACGTTAGCAACATTCTCCTATAACATTGGAAATGTTACCAGCATATATATATGGTGGCCTGCTACATGTGACTTAATGTTGGCAACATTAACCCATTAGGTTAGAAATGTTACCAGCATATTTATATGGTGGCCTGCTACATGTGAGTTAACATTGGCAACATTAACCCATAACATTAGAAATGTTATCAGTATATCTATAAGGTGGCTTGCTATAGCGACTTGCTATGGGTGACCTGCTATAGCTTGATCTGTTATAGGTGACCTGGTATGGGAGGGGCTGCCATACACAACATACGATGAGGACCTGTCATGGCGAGACATTGACCTGTTATGGTTTTTAGTACATTCATATGGTTTTTGACTAACTTGTTTCATTGATTTCATGAGCCACAAATTCCGATTATTATATTCTTGTATGCGTTGGAAAGCTCATTTCAAGCTCTTTCTAATGGTACATCATATTACTTCAGAACACTCATATTTACAGGAAAATATTTAAAATATTTAAAACTCCCATTGTTTAGAATGTTTTGGCTCTTTGGTCAAATCCAAGCTAAGTGGGTATTTACTCTCCATACACATTCAAATACAGCTATTATTAGATACTAATAAGATTCTAAACATGCATCTAATTCATTCATACCGACATTTACATTCAAATATCTTCCATTTTAACCTTTTTCCTTAGCATGCAAGTTGATTCACCAACACTTCTCTTTTAAGCATTTTAATTAGGAATGTGAACCAAAACCCAAAACACTACACCAAGAAGGAAAACCATCCAACAAGTAGGGATTGAGGCCCATGGGAATCGTATGCATGCCCGACAATCACGAGAAATGCAAAGAGAGGGACTGTACCTATATGGTGTCCGTGCATGCAACGCTATATCTCCATTCTAAGATGTTTCCACCAATCATCATGAACATGGTGTCCTGTAAACTACAATAAACCCTTAGTTAGGTCTAACTCATAATAAAATCTTGAAATACAAGAAGTGGGAGAGATGATCTTACATTTCTAATGGTAGATCCGTATAGATGATGATGAGAGGGAGCTCCTCTTCACAAATGATGGTGATTTACCACCTCTGACGATGCTCCGGTGGAGCTCTGGCGAGCTTGGGAGGTGGGAGATGGTGGATGACTGTTAGGGTTTGTAACTGAGAGGAGAGAGTAGCCCAAGGATCTTTCTTATCCCTCTAATCAGACTTGGGCAGTTCTCTTAGGCGAATCCCACTCAAATCTCGTATAATCACTTAAGAGTTGACCCAACTTCACTAAAATAATCATATCTCACTTATTCGATTTGCGATTTGCAAAATTTCACATGCACTGCATTTTTCATGACGATATGCATTCAAAAAGTTATTATATGCTGCAATCAGATAAGAATTAGATTTTTCATAGATTTTCTAATGAGTTGCAATCATTTAGTCATTACCACTTAACCAAATTGCGGGGATAAAACCCGGGGTCTCATAGTTGGGGTGCTACAACCTCTCCCACTTATATTTGTAACCTACATATTCCTCGGTCCGTTATTGAAGAAAATTGACCCTGACAACTTGATGGATTCGGGCATGATTGGACCTCTTAACCATCTAAAATGTTTAAGCTCAAGTTATCAAGTAGTAATCCCCACCACTTATAACCCACTCTCATGAGTTTCCAATGTGGGACTATGTGTAACATCCCGAGCTTGAGTCCCCAGCCCATTATCGAGAAAAACTGTCCTTGACAACTTGTTGGGTTCATGCCCAAATGGACAGGTTGACAATCACCGTAAAATTCTGAATCTTTTTGGTAACCAACACAATTGTAATATCATAGTAGGTAGAAACTGGATTAATTTGGTTATTCTATACTATACAAGACTCCATATCATAAGTCAAAGTGTCATAATTTTGTTTCCAGAAGAGAAGTGCTTCATCTATCCATTTCCATTTGTGTTTGTCGTAAATTCAAATTTACAACGAAAATTTTCTTTATTCTTCTGTCCCATTCAGTTCATAGATGTTGGGTATGAAGTCTATAAATATGGATAAGGTCGGCTAAAATTTTAAGCCCAAGTTGTCAAAGAGTAATCCTCCACTTTTATAACCCGCTCTAAAACTTCATGAGTTTCCGATGTGGGACTATGTTTGGGCATGATTGGATCTGTTGACATCCACTCAAAATGCTTAAACCCAATTTGTCAAGTAGTAATCCCCACTACTTTTAGCACTCTCTCACACATTGTGAGTTTTCAACGTGGGACTATGTTTCGGGGTTGGAGTGTAACAACCTCCCCTCTTTATATTCTCAATGTCCTCGTTGTGATCTGTCCCATTACTTATTCCCGGTAACAGTGACAGTTGCACGCTCCGAGTAGCATTTTCCTCATATCTCTTTGTAGGGGTGGTTTCACCTCTTGGGTAGTCCTTTCCACTATTAAAGGGAAATTGGCTCTAATACCATTTACAACCATCCAAATTGCTTAAGTCCAAGTTGTTAAGTAGTAATTCCCACCACTTATAACCCACTCTCACACTTTGTAAGTTTCCGATGTTGAACTATGTTTAGGGGTTGGCGTGTTACAAGTATAGTGATTATAGTTTATATTTTTAATATATATATTTTACTTTCTAAAATATATGTCAATATTTTAGCATATAGTAATATGATATGCTACAAGTCAAACCTTTTAATCACACCTCTATTTTAGCAAATAAGTGTCTACTTCGGTCTTAATGAAAGAAGATTGGAAATCTTAATTTCTAAAAAAATCTGGTTCCAGAGTCATTTCTACATGATTTTCAATAATATATGCGAGATATCGGCAGAAATGTTTAAAATTTCGGTTTTTTAGATCAAAATTGGCATTGAGCTCATGATATTTACTATTCTTTGTTTATAACCAATTTTCATATTTACTACTGACTGCCATTTTTTGAATAATCCGTTGTTTATTGAAATATATTCGTTAATTACATATCAGTGTATCAACAAAAGTATATATTCATTAATTACATATTAGTGTATCAACAAAAGTACGCATACGAATATTACTGTGTGCTTTCTACACTATTTACTTGTGAGGACAAATAGTGGCTCACATATTCCAGAGCTTTGTGTTAATGAATTAGTGGTTTTACACATCAATTTCATTGATTGCTTTGCCTCTGGAAGGATAAATACTTTGGGCCCAAGTCCTATCTCAATCATTCGTAACGTTTACGTTATTTTCTGAGAATTTGCATGAAAATGAATGCTTTTGAGTTTTCACAGCTTTTCTATATTTTTTGTGAAATCAATGCAGAGGAAATAGTGATTCAGAATGAGCACGAAGAATGGTGTTGCAAGAAACAGTGGTAAAGGTGGCAATGGCAGTTTCCCTGTCAAAAAGAAAGTCCCAGAAAGTTCTGGTCCAGGGAGAAATAGTACAACCGCGGATCAAATTGGTCAGGACATGGAAGCCGTAACCATCAATTCAGCAGAAGATGGGTGGGCGGTATATAACAAAAAAACACGAAACAAAGGAGGTGGTAATGTTGCGAATGCTTGGGGAAATCCAAATAGTGCAGTAAAATCTTGGGGACAACAGGACACAATAAAAACAAACAGTGATCCTAAGAAACATGCACCACATGGAAATCCCAAGGTGCTGTCTAGTTGGGAGGCTGCGTATATGGCAACTGCTCCACCACCTCCTATTCCTCCTCCTCTTCAAGATGGATGGCAGTGGGCAGCGAAAGTTGCGTCTTCCTCCAGAGCAAAAACTGATGAAGATAGGAACAACCGGGATACTTCGAGTGGCAATCAAGTCTGTTCAAATGAACTTGAAATGGATTCTTTCACCAACCAATCTGTTGTCTCTGATGATGATGATGACGACTTCATGGGTTCTGATGATGAATTTAGTGATGAATATGATTCTGACGAGAGTGTGAAAAGTCACGACACTAAGAAAAGAAGCAATTGGTACAGAGTTTTTTTTGAAACATTGGATGGCCTTACGGTCGATGAAATTAGTGAATCTACAAGACAATGGCATTGCCCTGCCTGCAACGGTGGACCCGGAGCCATTGATTGGTATAGAGGACTGCAACCTCTTATGACACATGCCAAGACAAAAGGCTCTAAAAGAGTGAAACTCCATCGAGTTTTCGCAGAATTATTGGAAGAAGAACTATATAGGAGGGGAACTTCAATAGTAGCACCTGGCGAGGTATTTGGTAAGTGGAAGGGTTTGAGAGAGACTGCTACAGATCGTGAAATAGTATGGCCTCCAATGGTGGTGGTTATGAATACTCAGCTAACCAAAGACGACGATGATAAAGTAAGTCACTTCTTTATTACCGCGTTTACTTATGCTATTGATCAGAGGAACTTCTAGACACAAAATACAGTAGACTCTTTGAAATATTGGAACACGTAAATGTTAGATGGAGAAATGTTTACATTTTAAATTTTTTTATTGGTATATGTTCTCTATCAAGAAAGGTAAACTTGTCCAACTGTAAAATTTATGAGAAAGGTTTTTTTTTCAGTTGGTCAACTAACTGGACATGTTTTGCATTACAGAAAAAGTGTGGATTAGACAACTATAAAGCCATTTGAGATTCATAACTTCGTTGACATCAGCCTATCTTTCCCAATAAGGGAAATGATTTCGAGAGATATTCTCTTATAGCCCGAGGAGTAGATCTGCATAGCTCATTGTTAATTCGCCGACAACGAGTGCCCAGTTTCATGTCAGATCCATGCGGTCTTTAGTATATTTATAATTCACTTTGAGGGCCTGCAGAAAGATATGCTGCACTGTGGAAGAGTTTCATATCTTATGAGTTATTTTGTCAAATCCTGACCGTATACTATAATATATAGTTGATAAGAAGACATTAAGTAGGTATTTTAGTCAGGATTGATTTAATGAGTCATTATGCTCACAAACTAAAGGGTCCAAATTGTGGACATGCCTGCAATGGTGTCTCCATTATTGAAAGTTTAAGTGTTTGGGAAGCATTGGCATTCGTCCACTCCATTTAAGCTAATTAGCCCAACTACATGTACTGCAGGGATATGTGTATACTATTAGGATTCTTGTGGGTGTATGTGTTTAAATTGCTTTCCTCTAAGTTGCTTCTCACTTTAGGTCCTAATTGTTGTCCATGTCTTAAGGTATTTTTTAGAACATGTATTTTTCACAAGCTCGTGTACTTCTATGCCTATCGTGTTCTTTTTAATTGCTTGGTTATGTGGATTACAGTGGATAGGCATGGGGAACCAAGAGTTACTTGAATATTTTCACAATTACGATGCTGTGAAGGCACGCCATTCCTATGGCCCTGGTGGACATAGGGGCATGAGTGTCCTGATATTTGAGGCTTCTGCGGTTGGCTATATGGAGGCTGAGCGCTTGCACAAGCACTTTATACAGCAACGCACGGACAGGGATGCATGGGATCGCCATCGGGTGTTATTTCATCCTGGTGGGAAGCGCCAACTCTATGGTTTTTTGGCACGCAAGGAAGATTTGGATTATTTCAACCAACATTCTCATGGTAAGTTCCTTTTTTAATAGTATCATGGCAAGCTTTCTTTTCATAATGCTTGTTTTTTATCTTTGTTGTGCATAATCTATTATTTTAACTGTGAAGTCCATACCTGGCCCCCTGCTAGCCATATGTAAATTGGATTCCATTAATATTTTCATGATTTTTTGTTATATCAAGTTTCTTCATCATAACTTAATAACATTGTCTGGATTTGAATTTACATGCAATTTCAGGTAAAACTCGCTTGAAGTTTGAAGTGAAATCATATGAAGAAATGGTGGTTAGCCAGATGAAACAAATGGGTGAGGATAATCAACAATTGACACGGTTGAAAAAGGAGGTTGTCAAACATGAACAGCAAAAAAAGACTCTTGAAGAATCAGTTGGCGTCCTGGCCCAGAAGCTGCAGGAAACTGAGCAAGACAATCGCATTGTTAGGGAAAGAACCATGATGCAACATGCACAGAATAAAGAAGAGGTATTAGACTGCCCGAGCATACAAATTTAGTATTTTAAACTTTCATGGATAGAAATAACTCATTTCTTTCTGTTTATCTAATGCAGTACATCAGTGTATAATGCATCATAAAGAAATGTTTGTGTAGTCTATTTAATTGGGACCATGAAAACTAGCTTGTTCAACATACTTTTACAAGTTAGTAGAGTTTATTGACCTTAGTCATAGATAAGGTTGGCAATCATAGGGGCCATGGCATGCCTATGCATAACTTACAAATAAGAGTTGCATACAGAAGAAAATGGTAAGGGAGTCGAGTATGGTTGGGGTATCATAAGAGCAGTAGAAAAATAGCCCCCTGTTCAGAGATGGTGATATTTTGAAATGTGTGGTTTTGTTTGTAAGAGCTCTATTTTCTGTCAGTCAGTCAGAACAATGTCTTTTATAAACCTTGCACTTTTCATTAACATCTCTGTTATGTTCTCTGTTTGCTTAAGTCCCTTTTTTCTTGTTCTGTAATATGATGAGGTGAAAGTCTGACTGAAAACAACGTTGTTCCTGTCAGCTTGAGCTTTTTTTCTTTGCTATTCATCATATATAGTCTTCTCTAAGATACTCAAGCTTGCAAAAGTCAGCAGATAGTATTCAGTCGGTGGGGTCACCGAATAAGTTTTAATCGTTAGTTGGGTGAGTGATCAGATTTAGTCGGTTTTATATATCTGTATTTTTTATAAGTTGGGAATAGGGAGTATGTGCCACCCTACTTAAAGTGGGTCAAGGCTTTGTTGTTGTTGTGAATCTTTTGATTTAGACCACCATATATCAATATGTTATCCTTCCAAGTTCAGCATAATTTGAGACTTAGATCCCATTCAACAATACTATCAAAATTTAACGGATTTAGAATTGATGAAATGGACCCCTTCTAGACGGACATGTTAGGAATGTATATTTTACACGAAACTTGAAACACATTCCGCTAATCATTCTAAGTAAATCCCCTAAGGTTTCATTTAAAAAAAAACAAAAAAAGTGGATGTTCATGGCACCGGTGCATGTAAACTTACATGGACCTTGGTGCATACTCATTATTCCTTTTTTATAAATAAATTTGCATATATTTTTTAGATTTGTATGATTTAAAAACTATAGTAATGAAATAAAAGAAATGATTGAAGTGTAATCAAACATTAAACATTTTATATGTAGTTTGCTTTAAAAAATTAGGAAAAAACAACATAAATGACCGTCAAAAAAAGCCCAGCTGACTAGGCTGACAAATCAAACCGATTAGTCAGTTGGCTGACCATTGACCAACTCATCTATATTTAGTCAGTCACCCTATTGTCCCAGTTAATCGGCCTAGTAAACTGATTTTGCAAGTTTTTTTAAAGAAAAAAGGGCCTCCACCGTATAGGAGTATGCCCGAAAACTTTATCATTGAATCACTTAAAAAGGTACAATTTTGCATGCCTGAAGCTATCTAATTTGATTTGTGGTAGAATTCTAGATAGTTTCTCTTTATTCTACACTTCCTGACAACACAAAGTTCTTATTCTTTAGATTCATGTGGTCTGTCCTAAATGGCCCCTTTTCAGATATTCCATATCGGCCACGGCTATCTTAGAATGGTTCCTCTGATTGTCTTGATTGTTATTAGAATTATACCTATTGATGGACCATGCGAGGGACACCCCTTGCCACTTCTAGCTTGCTGAGTGTTTCCCCGAAGCTGGAGCTTAACTGATGTTTTTTAATGTTGAACTGATGCTCAGATGGATAATCTCGAAGAATTCTTCAAGGAACAGATTTCCAAGGTTCACCAGGACACTGAACAAAAGGAAAGATTGTTCGAGAAAAGGCTACAGGAAGAACGCTTAAATGCTAAGAAACATTCTGAAGCAGCTTCTGGGAGCAAAGGAGAACGGAAAACCCGGTAAAGTACTTTTGTGACTGCGTAAAATATATACGGAAGTTCACATTTACTTGATATCTTGATAATACTCTCTGCGGCAAATCAAATCAAATTTCACTATCTGTTACTTTCTGCATAAATTTACTTAATATAGTTGATTTAGTCTTGAACTTCATCCTGTCATTGAATTTTAAAATACAATGGGCTTGCATTATCCATGCTATATACTAGTATTGGAAACTCTCTGGTGGTCATTTCACAAAAGAAGCATCGGCAGGGAGATGTCTGGAAATTGCATAAATGACAGTTTAGGGTTTGGATGTATTGAACATTAGGCTGGGATGCAGAAGTCAGAACCCAGGAGGTAAGCTAAAACTAATGAGAAAAAACCTCGTTTGCCATCACTTCTGTAGGACTTTAGTAAATCCCATGTTATATGCAACAGCTAATACCGCGGGCTTCTTACCAAGAGGCTGATTATGCTCCGGATTTTCTTTCATTACAGGGAAGAAGAAATGTTTGCAAAGTTCGTTAGTTCCCAGGCGAAGGAGGTCGAAGAGTTCGAGGCTGCCAGAGAACAGATAATACTCGTACACGAGGAGAAGAGGGTGGAGATGAAGCGCAGGCACCTTGAGGAGGAAGTCTCTCTGGAGAGGGAATTCGACCAGGCACTCACCACTCTGATGGAGAAATATGCCCCCCAGTCTTTCTCAGCTTCTTCCAGCAATACCTGAGCCTGAGCTCTGGCTTTCCCAGGTAGCACTTTTCAGAACTAATCTACGTGAAACTCTTTAGTGAAATTTGGAAAAATTTTGAGGCAGGGGGAGGAAAGGAACGCAAATGTAGGTTTTGATTCTATATAGACTTCCAGAACTTGGCATTTCATAGAAATTGAAAGAAAGTGCAGTTTAAAGACATTTGGATGGCTTTTGTGTGCTATAGTTTCATGCATCATTCCTATATTCTGTGATTTATCGTTAGTTTCGAGAAGGTAATGATTTTTTGATTTGTATGGATTCCACGCGGTCCGCTGTGAGTTTACTTACCATCCGAAAGTTATTTGTGAAAATTGATATTGATTCTTTATCTAAACAACATCAAAGTATGTTGGATATATTCCCTTTTTTTGAATGGGATATTACAGGAGGGTGTCCCATACTAGCACCTGTAGGAGAGATCATCTGTATTTGTTAGAGTATTTGGTTATGCGCCCATGAGTTGTAACAAGGTAAATGGATCCTGGAGAAGATCCATTTACCCCATCCATGTGTTTAGTCCCACATCGTCTAGTGGTGGGACTTGGAGGCTCTGGAGAGGCTATATAAGGAGCCCCAGACCTCGTGTATCCATTGAGAAAAAGCAATGCATAGCATGCCCCTTTGAGGGCTTCTCCCATGGTTTCATCCCGCTCCTCACGGAGTAGGGTTCCACGTTAAATCCTGTGTTCCATGTTTGATCTTTCTTGTTTATGCTCTGTTTATCAATCGCTTTCGCATTCTTCATATTTTATAACATGGTATCAGAGCGGGTTCGATTCTCGAGGAGTTTATGTTCGTTTTTTTTTTCGAGAATCGAGTATCAGATTCATTGTTCATTTGTCTTGAAGATGTATATTTCAAGTTATGTTCGAGATCGTTCAAGTTCCAGATTTTGTTCTGGGGTTTCAAGAACCCTAATTTCACATGTTCTTGAAGTTCTCATTCTGAAGATCGCTGGAGGCATATTCCAGATTATTGCTCCAGGTATATTTCATGTTTGCCGATGTTTTCTGCCGATCTGGTTCTAGCCGCGCATCCAAGCGGCCTTCTACGGGAACTACAGATCTGGCACCTCCAGGCGCTCACAGCAGAACAACGCAGAAGTGCGCACTCCATCTCCCTCTGCGCGAGGAGCCCGCACATCACTTCTGTGGGCAGCAAACCCCAGATGGCGGCGCGATTCCCAGTGATCCACAACCCCCAGATCCTCGACATCGAGAGGCGAAACCCCTGGCTTCCTCGGCATCGAGCGGCGCAAACCCAGATCCCAAGCCCCTTGCGCTCGCCAGAGGCGCAGGTGCGCATCCTCTTCCAGCAGCAAGCCCTCCGAGCGGCTTCGGTCCAGGCGCAAGGCGCCAACAGCCTTCTTCCTCCTCAAGAGATCCCTATGCAGCCCCCACAGGCCCAGATCTCCCCAAAGCCCTGTGCCATATTCCCATAAGCGCGCGATTTGGTGATGGGCAAACCCCCTGGCGGCACCCCTCCAATCGCTCATAACGCTCCAGGCCGGCGATGCCCCCAGGCGGCGCGCGATCCAAGCGAGAACCCCAGGCGCCCCCAGCTCCTCGCGATCGGCGCGGGACGGCGCAACTCCGGCGAGGCTCCAGCCTTCTCTTCAGGCCGCAGGCGCGGAACTGACGTCGATTCTCCTGCGCGATCTGGTATCCCTTGGCGGCGTGAAATGATGAAGACCCCCAGCGGGGGGGCCTCCCCACCTTCGCTCTGGCGGCGCGCGCGTGTTTGGGTTCCCACGATGGGAACCTAAAGAAGTGGGGGGCGCAGGTTGACTGATGGGCCCAAATTTTGGGCTTGTTATATTAAAAAAAATCCGAGAAGAGCAAGGGAGCTGAATGTAAAATAAAAAAAGGGGGTTGTTTGAAAAGCCCGATTGGGCTGTGGGCTATTTGTGGGTCCTATGGGCCGTATGAAAAAAAAGGAAAAAATTGAAAGGCTGTAACAAAAAAAAGAAAGGAGTGAGAGAGAAGGGGGAATATAAGAGCCCAACAGTGGGCTTAAAAAAAATGAGGGCAGTCCAGAATAAAAAAAAGAAGCTGGATATTTTGTTAGTTTAAAAAAATGTGTGTTTCGAAAAAAAGGGCGCGTATATAGCAAAAAGCCGTACGCATTTTTTCAAAAAAAAGAGAAAAGAAAAAGGAGAGTTTTCTTTGAAAGAGTCGCATACAAAGAAAAGCCGTATGCAATTTTCAAAATAATGCAAGTAAAGCCGAGAAAATGTAACGGCTTATTTGGTATTATGTCCCCATTTGTCTTGTCTTCTCCCAACTTGGTCACTAATGTTATTTCGACCAGTATGGGAGAAATGGGGAGTATATATGTAGAGTCACAGGTCTTCTTCCAGATTCAGAGATTCATCAGACCGTCCAGATTTTCAGACTCTACAGTTCGGTTTCAGACTCGACGATCATGATTCCTAGTCCAGTTTCAGACACGCACGAGTGTGCGGTCATTTTTCAGATGAGCATATGTTGCCATCATTTGTTCGTGATCCTGATCTTTCTTCTAGTTGTCAGGTCAGAGTTTCCATGTGAGCCATAGGAACTCCAGAGCAGAGGACCATTCCCTATGCCATGTTGGCAAGGATTTTCATGTGGTATCATAGGTACACCATAGTAGTGCACCATTCTCTGAACCAGATGGGAGAGACTCAGTTCTCCGACGAGGATTGCGCAGGACCATTCCCTATGCCATGTTGGCAAGGATTTTCATGTGGTATCATAGGTACACCATAGTAGTGCACCATTCTCTGAGCCAGATGGGAGAGACCCAGTTCTCCGACGAGGAGACTTATTTCAGACTCCATTGTCCAGCGACCGTGGACTCCGACGAGGATTGCGCAGCCACGACGTCTTTTCAGTTCGACCCTTTTCAGAGATGGAGCAGTTGTGCACATTATTGTGGCGGGCCAGAGTACTCCGACGAGGAGACTCATTTTCCAGTTGCAGCGACTCTGACAGGCGCAGTTCAGAGCGCATGCTCTTCGACGAGGAGATTCAGAAGACTTACACTCTAGCCCGTTCGTCCTCCGCACCTGCATGGCATGAGAAGCAACGTCCTCGACTGCAGCAATGTGCGCGTTGGGTTGATATTGTCCGTAGTGTCCTGTAGCGTTGAGTTGAGTTTCTTTCTATTTGTCCAAGCTGAGCATTGCATGCTCCAGCTTGAGGGGGAGTGTTAGAGTACTTGGTTATGCACCCATGAGTTGTAACAGGGTAAATGGATCCTGGAGAAGATCCATTTACCCCATCCATGTGTTTAGTCCCACATCGTCTAGTGGTGGGACTTGGAGGCTCTGGAGAGGCTATATAAGGGGCCCCAGACCTCCTGTATCCATTGAGAAAAAGCAATGCATAGCATGCCCCTTTGAGGGCTTCTCCCGTGGTTTCATCCCGCTCCTCACGGAGTAGGGTTCCACGTTCAATCCTGTGTTCCATGTTTGATATTTCTTGTTTATGCTCTGTTTATCAATCGCTTCCGCATTCTTCATATTTTATAACAGTATTAAATAAAGGTGTAAGAAAATGGACATAAAGTTTGTGAATGTATGATTAAAATTTCAAATTCTGCATGTAGATGTAATGCGGTTAGAGAATGTGTATGTATCGTTGATGTTAGTTTGCGTATAATAATGACACGAGAACCAACTCCACGCGAATGTCTCGTCCTCGCCCACCACCTGACCCCTCCCCCACCCCAAACCTTCACCCCCCTACTCATTGCCTTGCCTCGTTGCCGCTGTCGCAGCTCGGCCTGTCGCAGACCTCCAAGCCCGGCCAGTCGCAGCCCGGCCCGTCGCCTTCTCGCCCGTCCCCTCAGAATGGTTGCTGGCCCCCGTCGCTTGAGGCTTGCGCCCCTTGCTCCATCCTCACGCGCCCCCTCCCATCCATGTCGGTTGCCAGGTACTCTCCCGGTCTCCCTGCCCTTCATTCTGCTTGTGAGCCTATAGTAGAAGCTGCTCCAAACCCCCGACCTCCGCCCATAGCCTCCCCTCTCCCTGCTGCCGGTCGCTCTTGGGCCCAGATTTGCGAGACTGGCAATCATTCTCAGTTCCGTATGGTGCATGACACGTCGACGGTTGTCGATGGTGAACTTGTAGCCCTCCTTTCTCAGGGGTACGTTGAAGCTATTGATCGGAGATGGGAAAACACCCTTATTTTCTATGTTCTTGGGAAGAAACCTTTTGGTAAGCTCCTGACTTCATTTGTGGAAAAAGTTTGGAGACCCTCTGGTTCGTGGGGGCTGCTGCCAAGAGAAAACGGATTCTTCTATCTCAAGTTGCACTCACTGGCTGAATGCGAGCGGATTCTTAGCTCTGGACCGTGGTTATTTCAAGGGCGGTTGGTGGTCCTGTGGTTGTGGGAAGCTGGCATGTTCTTGGAAAGAGATCTCCTCAGTGAGATCCTTGTTTGGGTTAGGTTCTACGGACTAAGTCCCGGCCACAGCTCCGATATTGTGCTCAACAAGCTCGCTAGCGTGCTGGGAGTACCCCTATTCATGGACGCTGCCACAACCAACGGAATTCAGCATGAGTTTGCTAGATGTTGTGTATCTATCAATGCTTGCAAAGAGGTCCCCCTTGCTGTCCCACTCGTGCTTCCTTCTGGGGATCGATCTCTGATCCGAGTTGAGCTTGAATGGAAGCCCAAACGTTGTGCTTCGTGCATGGTTTTCGGGCACTCCCTAGAGTCCTGTCCGCATCAGCAATTACCTCCCTAGCTTGCTGGGCTTCCTACGGGTGATAAAGAACTCCCTCCAGGCTCCGAAAGGCCTTCTCCAGGGACTGCCGGCAAAATCCTGTCATCCTCGAGATCTGTTGGGCCTTCTGGTGCAAATATTGGTGCTCCTATCTCACCGAGGTCAGCTAGGGACTCCCCTCATCCCTTGGAAGGAAAAACTATGGTATCCAATGGCCCTGCGGCTGTCCTTACGGCTGTGGATACCACCCGACCTGCTGCGGCTCCTGAGGCTGTCTCTGTTGTTTCTCCAGTGGTTTCCATGGTTGGGACAACACATCGCCCAGGCAGTCCCGAAGGGCTGGAAATTCTCTCAAAATTGGAGGTGCAATCACCTTCTAAGGCTCCAAGGAAGCCTGCAGGCCCGCCTTACAATGCTTTTGCAGTTGGCACCCGCTCTTCACTCCACGGGCTTATTGCAGTTGCTAACCCACGAAAAGCCACCAAGCCACCTCAGGCCACTCGTATCGACCTCAACTCCTCAGCTGCAGTCATCGGGGGGAATCTTGACTCCAACGAATCTCTAACTCCTTCACCTTCTCAGATGGAGGAACACTCTACAAACCCAATGGACTGGAGTGCCCCCCCCTCCCCGTCATAATTTCAGCGGAGAACCCGGATTGGATCCAAGTTAATCATGAGAATAAGAAAAAAGCTTGCAGCTCAGCACATATCGAAAACGCCTCCGGTTGTCGTAACCTCCTCTCCCCCACCTCTTAATGTCAATCACCACCTGCAATGTTAGGGGGCTGAACAAGCCGAGCAAGATGAAACACCTCCTTCGTGAGTTGTCTAAAGATAATTGTGAACTTCTGGGTCTCGTTGAGACGAAAATCAGACCGGAAAATGTCTCCAAATTTCTGGTTGCAATCCCGCATGGGTGGGCATCTATGCATAACAACACCAGCATTGGACGTGTTTGGCTCCTATGGAAGGAGGACATTTGGAATTGCACCCCAATATCGATCACCTCTCAATCAATAACAACATCTTGCAATAATCTTGGAGGTATATAGCTTTGCTTGTCCATCATTTATGGCTCCAATTTCCCCTTTGAAAGGAGGAGCATGTGGGCTGAACTGGGGCAGATCATGGCCTCAAATTTTAGCGAAATTCGGTCGAATTTCTGTCGAATATCGATATCCAGTCGAAATCGAAATTCGACCGAAATGACCGAAATATGGGGGTCCTAGTACAAAAAATGACCGAAATGACCGAAATTTCGGTCGAAATTCCACTGAAATTCCATCGAAATTCTATTTTGGTCGGTACCGAAATGGTGACCGAAACCGACATTTAAGGCCTTGGGGCAGATTGGCTCCTCGACTAGAGACCCTTGGTTAGTCATTAGGGATTTCAATGTCATTAGATTCACGGAAGAGAAATTTGGGGGAAGGGCCCCCCACCCCATCGTTCTTCTATTGCAGACTTCAACCGTTGCATTGATGAAACTGGCCTCATTGAGCTTGAACCATGGGGCAACACACTCTCTTGAAACACCTCCTCCATTGGTCCGAGGACCGCGACGAGACTTGATAGAGCGCTGTGCAACTTGAGATGGATGGGGATTTTTCCTCTTTCAAAAGTCCGCTACTCTCCTGTACCTTCCAGTGATCATTCGCTCCTTTCAGTGGAACTTGTAAAAAAAACGCAGTGTGCAAGACCGTTTAGGTTCCTGGATTTCTGGGTAGCCAGAGATGGATACCTTCCCCTGGTGGAGACAACATGGGAAACAAATGTCAGAGGAAACCCCTTGTTTGTGCTTGCAAAAAAGTTAGTTGTTGTTAAGATCTCTCTAAAAGCCTGGGCTGCTGTACATGCTAAGGTTTAGGATGACCTTAGCACGGGCCTTGCGGTCCTGGGACATGTCAATGACGCCCTTGCTATATCGCCGGGAGATCCTACTCTTGCTCAAGTTGAGCAGGATCTGAAATCTTATCTTGAGGGCCTCGAGGCTGATCAGGAATCTCTTTGAAAGCAAAGAAGCCGCATTTCATGGTTGAAACTTGGAGATCGGTCCACAAAATTCTTTCACCTTTCAGCCGGAATCAGAAAGGCTAAGAATAGAATTCCTTGCCTTATTGATAGCGAGGGGAAGTTGGTAGACAACCCGCTGGAAATTGCTACACAAGCTCTCTCCTTCTATGAAGGACTTTTCTGGAATTCTGACCCGCCTTCTATGTACGAGCCTCCTGTGCCGAAAAAAGTGCTAACGCACGAAGCTAGGCATTGGCTAGAAAGGCCTTTTTGTGAAGATGAAGTGCTGGCCGCTCTGCGCTTGATCCCTTCCTCTAAAGCGCCAGGACCTGATGGATTCAATGCAAAAATTTTCAAGCACCATTGGAATCTGGTTAGAAAGGATGTACTTGCAGCTATGGATTTCCTTCACTCGGGTGGGGCTATGGTTAGGCAAGTCAACCATACCTTCTTGACGCTTGTCCCAAAGAATTCCTCCCGTCCGGGATTGGGGATTTTAGACCTATCTCCTGCTGCAATGTCATCTACAAGTTATTTGCTAAATTGTTGTCTGCTAGACCATCGACGGTCCTTTCCCACCTAATTTCTCCTAATCAAATGGCTTTTATTATGGGCAGACATATTGGGGACAGTGTCAGACTGGCTCAGGAGCTGGTGTTGGGTTTTGAGAGGCGAAGGGGGCAATATGGTGAACTACCAATTCCTCATGGACAGACTGTCGTCTATGGATTTTGGGAATGTTTGGATCTCTTGGATAAAAAACTGTATTGGTACGGTCTCTTTCTCTGTCTTGGTAAATGGATTCCCCCACGTTCTCTTTAAAGGATCTAGGGGACTCCGTCAGGGAGATCCCCTTAGTCCTCTCCTCTTCACGGTGGTCATGGAGGCGCTGACCTGCTTTGTTGATCTGGCTGTGGTGGACGGGACCATTGCTCCCATGGGCAGCGGGAGGAACCGGGCTCCCACGCATTTGATTTATGCGGATGATCTCCTGTTCTTCACTAAGTGCAATTCTAAGACTCTCTTCGCTATCAGCTTTACAATGAATGCCTTTGGGGCAATATTCGGACTCTGGATGAATGGTGCAAAGAGTAAGCTTTTTTGCTCTAAGAATGTAAGGGGACAATTCATTTGGAACTTTACCTTGGGTCTTCTTGGGGAAGCCCTACCTACTTCCTACCTTGGCATCCCCCTCTCACAGAAATTTGGTTGCTCTTCGGCTGGGAAGGTGCTTGTGGACAAAGTTCGTTTACTCCATGGTGGATGGAAGGCAAAGTTACTCTCTCTGGCAGGGCGTATTCAGCTTATTAACTCTGTCATTGCTGGAATCCTTTTATATTGGACCGACTGCTCTATCCTCCCCTCCGGTATTGTCTCAAAGATCTCTCTCTGTGCGGACTTCCTGTGGAATTACAAAAGACACGACTTGGCATGGAAAGATGTTTTCCTTCCCAAAGAGGAAGGTGGTCTCGTAATTAGGTCACTTGGGGACTTATCTAAAGCTTCTAAAGTTGCGTGGGTTTGGAGATTTCTCACGGCTGAGAACTCTATATGGTCCAACTACCTTCGTTCCAAATATCTCCAGGCAGAGTCGTTTTGGGATATGCCAACATCAGCAAATGTTTCCGCTCTTTGCAAGACCTTATTGAGAAATAGAGATGTCATCAAGCCGACCTTGGGGCAGCTGCATGCCCCCTTCACCTGGTCCTACTCTTCATCTGGTTTCTCTTTTCGCTCATGCTTTGACCTTGTTCGAAGTAGAAGTCCCATCTTTGCTTTTTGGAAGGAAGTTTGGTGCTCTAAGGCGGTCCCCAAGCACAAATGCTGTATGTTTAGATTGGTGAGAAATAAGCTCCCTACTCGTGCCAGGCTCCATAAGCTGGGCATAACTGTGGATGCAAATTGTCTGCTATGTGATCATGCTATAGAATCTAGAGACCATCTATTTTGGGAATGCCCCTATTCTTGGGAAGTTTGGGAAGGTACCTCTGCTACCCTACGACTGCCCCTCTTCAGTCAGGGCGTCTCTATCGGGGAAGCCCTTGATTGGGTGAAGTTGATTCAAATGATGGATGCTAAACTGGACTTTCGAATTAGGACAACACTTGTGGTAACTGTGTGGTGGATATGGCGAGAGCGCAACCTTCGTTGGACAAGCAACTCTGACACGATGCTAAAGCAACCACGAATCGCATTTTGGGTGACCTTAGGATCATCTGTGACTGACTTAAAGTATTCCCGCTTATTTGGGGTGGTGGTTTGCTCCTGTGGAGCCTCTTTTGTTCATGGTTACTGGATGCTCATTGCTTAACTCCCTCTCCCATCCTCTGGTTTTTCTAAGAGGGACTTTTCCTTCACACTTACTGTAATTCTGTTCTTATATGCAATACAATTACTTACCTTTAAAAAAAGTGTGCGTACAATAAAATTAGGGTTTTTATCACTTGTACCCCTCCGAGATATCGCAATTTCAGTTATGCCCCTATCTTTTTGGTAATATCAGTTGTGCTCCTCACTTCTTTCTCCGTTATCACTTGTGCCCTTCCATCAGATTGGCTATCAATGAGTTGACTTAACCATGGTTTTTTCAAACCTTGGTGCAGTTAAGAGGGGTATTGTTGTCCAGACTCCTCTTCTTCCTCCTCTTCCCCCATCCTTCTTCCTCCTCCAACCTCCTCCTCCTCCCTCTCCACATGGAACTCCTCTCCCGACCCTCTGCCCTGAGCTCCACCCCAGCCTCCCTCTGCCCCGACCTCCCCCGGCCCCCTGCCCCTAGCTCCGCCCCAGCCTTCCTCCGCCCCGACCTCCCCTCGCCCCCGCTCCGAGCAGTCATTTTGCGGTTGTCGCCCTTGAACATCCGGAAGCAGACCCACCATGGCATCCCCCGGTCCTTGGCCACGTCCTTGTAGTCGAACGTGTTGTCGAGGAACACCGCGACCATCAACGCCACCGTCGGTCTCGAAGAGAAAATCGTGTTCATGAAGTCGTGGAACTGCATCGTCAGGTACATCCATTAGCTAGCGAAAAAAAACGGTGAAAGGGGGATTCAAATTCAAGTTTCGTTCCGATGCATCATTACCCATCCGGCACTCGTGTGCGTGGGGCCGTGATGCGAGCCCAAGGTGTACCGGTAGAAGTACTGCGGCACGGAGAGGCCCAGGAAGAGCGCGACGCCGGTTATGAAGAGGTTCCTCATAGAGTTCATGTTGGTGAATTGCAGGAAGGATAGTCCCACCACTGCTGACAATCGCGTGGATCAGATTGAATTTTATTTGGATCGAGTTATTTACGAACAAGAAGAGATTTTGGAGACTTACCAACTAGTCCAAATAGCACGCAATAGACTGCAGCAAAGATTGGGAATGGGATGGAAGCGAAAAACGCGCCGAACGTGCCTTCAACAGGTGCAAAAATGCTCTATATTTAAGGATAGAAAATGCTACTAATTTCAACTTTGTCCATGAAGACGGGACCTAAAATAGAGAAGAAGATCATGAAGTCGGCTGAGATTTGAATCACCCTCCGGCTGCCGACCCTCGTAGCTCTAAGCATCCCGACATTTTCATTATTTTTCACAGGAGAACAATAGCAGTCAGTAGCAATGGAAATCGATGCCTTTTGCGAGATTAAAGCCCTGTTAATGAGATGATCGACTAAAGATCGCATCACATATATGCATCCAAATTTATATTTGAGAACATGGTGATGTGTATAATTTCATTAGAAAAACTGATCAGAAGAGATACCTTGAGCATAGACCCCACAACTGGATGTAGCCCAAGATGATCTAAATGCTGGAGGCCACAATTAAAGACCCCTGTATGGCCCTCATGCTCTGGAGAAACCTCTGTGCTCCGTAAATAACTTGTTAGAATTTACGCCTTGAATTGGCCTTGAATTGACCGATGTTTTATTAATTTACCTGATGGTCGTCGGGGATTCGATGAAGAGAGGGGTCGTTGATTATGGACATGGGTACTACAAAGACGAAGGAGCCGCCGACTACGGTCGGGAGACGAGTTCCGAAGAGCATCTGGATCAGCGTGTCGATTCCGGTTACTAAGAGAAGGGTTTGAACCACTCTCACTTTGTCATTCTGGTTACAAAGAGAAGGGTTTGAACCACTCTCACTTTGTCATTCTGCATTTGATCTCAGATCAAAACATATGCATACATCTCACTATCATTTGGTTTTCCCGAAAAATAAGATTTGTGGGTACCAAAGAACACACAATATCATTAGAAAAAAAGGCAATTAATTGTTCAGAGACAACCATAGCCTAATAGAAACATATTTTTGATGGGACGGGGCGGGGAGCGGGGGGAGGTCGGGGCGGAGGGAGGTTGGGACGGAGGAGGGGGCAAGCTGGAGCGGAGGAAGAGGGCAGGCCGGGGGTGGGGGAGGAGTTCCGGACGGAGAGGGAGGAGGAGGAGGTTGGAGGAAGAGGATAGGGAAAGAGGAGGAATAAAATGACCATTGAACTTTTTTTTTAAATTAATTTCGCTTATGTCATCAAAGTTAACGTTCGTTTGCACTGTGGATGGACGGTCACTAACCCGAGGGGTACAAGTGATAAATTAGCAAGAAGTGAGGGGCACACCTGATATTACCAAAAAGATAGGGCATAACTGAAATTGTGATATCTCGGCAGGGCACAAGTGATAAAAACACATAAAATTAATTATTGAACCTGAAAATCAATGAAAGCAGTTGCGTATTTGTTTGCTAACATGTATCTTGGTTTACGTGCTAGTATGCGTGTGAAATATATAAAGGATTTTTGGGTTTTAATATATGCGCTAACATGTTGTGGGTTAAATGCTAAATTACGTGCAGTGAGTTTATTCTGTTTGGTGGAAATATGTGTTGACTAAGGGGTTAAATCTACAAATGACCCATTGTACTAATTTAACTTTACAGATTTATTGCTGTATTTAATCTTGTTTTTCTATCTGTGTGTGTTAATTTTGTTATATTCAGAGATAAATTTTGGAGTTGAATCTTGCTCATGTGGTAAATATAGATTCTAGTTCAAAAAATACTGAACTCATGATTGAAACTAAATATAGATTCTAGTATGCCGTTTAATTTTTTTCTTTTAAAGATGCACAATATATAAAATGATGAAGCTTTCTCCCACACTATAAGGAGGGTCGGCTACATGGCTTTTTATTCAAATCTATATTGAAAGATTCAACTATTTTTTAAGTTGGTTGTCAACTACCTAACATAATCTCCACAAGAGGACATTTGAATCCCGATCTTTTAGGTGGTAGGATCGTTTAAGTGGGTACCATATTATTTTCTGGTGATATTGGAAGTAAATTAAAATTGGTAATTTAACAAAAAAAACTTTGGTCTTCAAAGTTGACATTAGAAAAGATTTTAACACTCTCTGTTGAGATAGTATCGTCAAAGTGCTTGAAATCTGAGAGCGCCAACCAAAATTCTCATGGATTCTTTGGGTTTCTCCAGACAACAGGAGTTTCAATGAATGTAAATAGAGCCTCAATGGCTTCTTTTCAAGCCAATTTGAGGGATCAAGTAGACAGGTGGATTCAATTTTTCTACTCCTATCCATCAGTAGCATGAATATCTTCCTATCCATCAATACCATGAATATCGTCCATGTCAAGCTAAGAAAGATGATATCCAGTGATTTCATCCATGGGTTCTCAATACCATGTCTTGATCTAAAGATCGCTACTGTCCAGTTTGCATACGATCTCATTATTTTCCTCGTGTATAACACCTCTGCAATGAAACTCGTTAAAATTGCTTTTAATACCTTCTCTCTAATATCGGGTCTAGAAGTCAATAGTGAAAAATTTGAAGTGTTCTGCTCTAATCTAAACCTACCAGAATAACAAGTGTTGTCCTCGTCGTTGGGATGGAAACTAGGAAGTATATCTATGACTTACATTGGTTTCCCACTCTCTCTCAGTCAGGAACATGATTTTCATGCACAGCTCCCCGTGATCGAACCCTTGTTACAAACCTCAAATAATCACTTCGTCTCACATTCATAACCTTTCTTTAGTTTTTCTGTTAACACAACTATATCATTGGGTTAATTTAACCAACGATTTTCCAATTTTCTGTTAACACAACTATATCATTGGGTTAATTTAACCAACGATTTTCCAACTCTTTCATTAGAAAAAACAGTAGCTACTGGCAGAGGCGGGCGGGAGGGAAAGGCGGAACTTGCTGAGAAAGGCTTCCAAGCAGGCAGCAGTGGCGGGCCGGAGGGAATTTTTTTTGTCTGCACCTGCTTCCAAATTGTTGATGCAGTTTGTTAGAGCTCAAATCAGCAACAAATATTTGTAACAACTGCTATTGTACACTTGTAGAGATAGCTGTTGACTGCTGCAGCTGCTGCTTGAGTCTATTACAACAACTGGAAGCTACCAAAAATCCTGCATTTATTGCCCTACGCTGTTGCTGCTGCCAGGATGCAGCACTACAATGTTGATGATGTTCCTGAAATCCAGCAACCAAATGATTGTATAACAGTAGCTCTAAATGTATGAAGATGAGAAGAAATAGACCAAAGAATGGAGATAATCTTCTTTGGAAACTGAATTGGAACTACAATGAGGTGCGATTTGTTTCGCAAAATGCAATCTCAAGGCAGCAACAAGATCTAAAACGACAGTACAACCCAAGGCTTCCATGGCACCTGTCACAGGGGTAAATCTCAACTTTGATTTTTGAGACTAACCTGTGCGGCGTTAGCTTCGCGGAAGCTAACCAACCTTCCCTTTTGCGTGTAATTGTACACCAGCACACCAAGCAACCACGCCGCTAGAATACTCGAACACAAGCACTCAAGCACAAGGACACAAGAGCTATTGGCACAAAACCCTTTTGTATTGCAAGAGACTCACTCTGAGTGTGATATCTACAAATGAGCTCTACCCCTCCTTATATAGACAAGCCGGGGGTATATGAAAGGACACCATTATTACATGTACAATGAATAGTCATGGCTCTTCATCTTCTACGGAGACCCTTCATCTTCCGAGGTGACTCTTCGTGCGCATGACTCTTCATCTTGCATCCTTTCGTCTTTTGCAACCGACGCCATGTCACCCGCTCCGTCAGCATGCCATGTCGTCTACCTCATCAGCACGCCATGTCATCATGCCATGTCATCAGTGGGCCCCACGCTCCTACGTAGGATGTTGCAGCTCGAGCTCCATCAAGTGTCGCCGAACACTTGTACTGTGCCAAGGGGAACCCGCACTCCTGCGGTAAACCCCGTCCTTAGCCGTCCGCAAGCTAAGGTGAACCACCGAACCACATAGTGTGGCCACCGAACCACACAAGCGTGCAATACCTATATTGCACGCTATTCCCGTACCTCGGGAGTTGGGGGTGTTACATGCCTCCCCCACCTGATCCATCAGGCGTCCGCGACTGATCCTGCGTCTTCAAGAAGTCCTCGATGAGGTCCTCGAACTAACACAGGGTTGTATCTCGTTTCCAGCTTGCCTCCTCCTTCGGGAGTCCCTTCCATTTGACAAGGAAGAATATCCTCCGGTTCTTCTTGCTCTGGCCCTCCACGCGCCTGTCAAGAATTTTCTCAGCAACTCTCATGTGCTGAACCCGGACATTAGGAGGGGCACGTTTGGATGCCCTCCTAGTGTTGTCTTCTTTGTCCTCATGGTACTCCTTCAGGAAGCTGACATGGAACACGGGATGCAGCTTCAGTCTCTCTGGAAGACGTAGTTGATAGGAGAGCGGTCCCACGCGTCGAACTATCTCAAAGGGTCCATCGTAACGAGGAATCAACCCTTTGTGCGTCGTCTTCCTTAGGATTTTCTTCCAAATCTGGGAAGTAAGCTTCAGCAGCACCTTCTCCCCAACCTGGAACTCGACCGGCCTACGGCTCTTGTCAGCCGCCTTCTTCATCCTGTGTTGGGCATGAGCCAACGCATCCTTCGCTTCCTCCCACCGATCCTGCCTCTCCAAAGCAAAGCGATGTGCAACGAGGCACCGTCCTTGGCTATTCTGCTTAGCCACTTCATGCGGTGTCACGGGTAGCCTACCCATCACGATCTCGAATGGACTCTGGCCTGTGGTGGAGGTCTGCTGCAGGTTGTAGCAGAATTGGGCAGTGTCCAGTAAACTAACCCAATTGTGTTGATTGGCCGTCACATAATGCCTCAAGTACTCTTCCAGCAAGGCATTGATCCGCTCCGTCTGACCATCCGTCTGCGGGTGATTGCTGGTAGGGAATTTGAGATCAGATCCCAGCATCTCAAATAAGGTCGTCCAGAACCGACCTGTGAACCGGGCATCGCGATCGCTCACGATGTCCAATGGTATGCCCCAATGCTTCGCCATGTTCTGCAAGAACAGCTTCGCCGTGGTCTCTGCCGTGCACTCTTGGGGTGCTGGTACGAAGATCGCGTATTTGGAGAAGTGATCAACTACCACCATCACCGCATTATTCCCATCCACCTTAGGAAACCCAGTGATGAAGTCCATGGAGACGCTCTCCCATGGACGTGAGGGGATAGGCAGGGGCTCCAGCAGTCCTGCCGTCTTCTTCCTCTCAGTCTTGTCTTGTTGGCATACAAGACAAGTACGCACGTAGACTTCCACGTCTTCCTCCATCTTCGGCCAGAAGTAGCTTGAGGAGAGGAGTGCCAGCGTGCGTTCCATTCCTGGATGACCTGCCCACTGTACGTCGTGTGCTTCCTTCAGCAGCATTTTCCTCAAGCCACCGCTTGAGGGAACATCGGGCCTCCTGCCCTTTGCATAGAGGACGCCTTCCTCTATCCAGAATCTCCGGACTTCGCCATCGTTCACGCGTTGCACCAAGCGTGAAGTGACCGGATCCTCCTGAGTTTGCTCCCGTATGCGCTCCAGCATGTCTCCAGACACGCGGGTGATCGATGCGATCACTGCAACCTTCGGATCTTCTGGTTCGCTCTTCCTCGAAAGAGCGTCTGCTACCTGGTTGGTCCGTCCAAGCCTGTAGCGCAGCTCGAAGTCGAACTCGGCAAGAAAGTCTTGCCATCGCGCCTGCTTGGGAGTCAGCTTCTTTTGTGTGGCAAAGCAACTCGTTGCCACGTTGTCCGTCTACACCACGAACTTTGAGCCGAGAAGATAGTGGCGTCATGTCCTCAGACAGTGGACCACTGCTGTCATCTCCTTCTTGTGCACAGAGTACCTCCTCTCCGCTGGATTCAGTTTGCGGCTCTCGTACGCCACAGGGTGCCCATCTTGCACCAATACACCTCCAAGTGCATAATCGGACGCGTCGGTGTGGACTTCGAACGACTTCTCGAAGTCTGGAAGTCGCAGAATTGGTTCTTCCACCACCGCCCTCTTCAGCTTCTGGAATGCCTCTTGGCATTCACGCGTCCATCTCCAAGGTTGATCCTTCCGAAGCAGGTCCGTCAGGGGCGCCGCCTTCTTGGAGTATCCCTTGATGAACTTCCTGTAGTAGTTCACCAATCCGAGAAAGGATCGTAGCTCTGTCGCCTTTGTGGGAGTTGCCCACTCTTCAATCGCCTGTGTCTTTCTTGGCTCCATGCGTATCGTGCCTCCGCCCACGATATGCCCAAGAAAGGAGATGGTCTCCTGACCAAAGGCGCACTTCTCCGGCTTCAAGTACAGCCGGTTCTGCCTCAGCTTCTCAAGCACCATCCGCAGATGCTTGACATGCTCCTCCAAGGTCCTGCTGTACACTAGTATGTCATCCAAGTACACTACAACAAACGAGTCGATATACTCGCGTAAGACATCATTCATAAGCGTACAGAACATTGCCGGGGCATTAGTTAACCCAAACGGCATTACAAGGAACTCAAAAGACCCATAACGCGTAACACACGCAGTCTTTGGCTCGTCTCCTTCCTTGATGCGGACCTGGTAATAACCCGACCTGAGATCCATCTTTGAGAAATACCTGGCTTGTCCCAAGCGATTGAACAGGTCTTCAACATTAGGGACGAGGTACTTGTTCTTCACCGTCACCTTATTCAGTGCGCGGTAATCCACGCACATCCGCATGCTCCCATCCTTCTTCTTCTGGAAAAGCACCGGTGCTCCATATGGTGCTTTGCTTGGACGCATCAGACCAGCGTCTACCAGCTCCTTGAGTTGTCTCCGCAACTCCTCCAGATGTGCAGGGGGCATTTTATAAGGTGCAAGTGCAGGGGGCACCGTACCTGGCAGTAGCTCGATAGCGTGATCCACATCTTGCTTCGGTGGAAGTTCCTTGGGCAGCTCCTTCGGCATCACGTCCTTGAACTCGCCCAGCATCTTCTTTACTGCCTTGGGGCATGGCTGTGTCTCCTCGCCATCTTCTTCGATGCGTACCGTAGCCAAATACGTCGTCTCCCCTTTCTTCAGCCCGTTGCAGACTTGCATTGCAGACATGGTTCCAGTCTGCCCTTTCTTCTTGATAGCCCTGATGAAGCAGGGGCTATCTGCAGCCGCGAAGAAGACGCCTCACAGATAAGACGTTACAGACGCCTTCGCCTTCTTCAAGAACTCGACTCCCAGAATAACTTGGAAGTCATCAAGAGGTACCACGAGGAAGCGTACCTTTCCCTGCCATTCACCAAGTTGGACAGTGCAGTTTGCCATACCTTCGATCTTCAACGACTCGGAGTTGGCAAGCTTCACGCGACACTGGCTCTTCTCCAAGGGAACTCCCAAGCTCCCGAACTCTTTGCTGGAGATGAAGTTGTGTGTCGCTCCAGTGTCGATCATGGCCGAAAGGGTCTTCTTGTGTACCACAACATCGAGGTATACCAACTCTGGATCCTCGCGCTCCACCTCTACTTTCGCCTCTTTGCCCGACTTCAGCGGACACAAGCGAACGTTGCGCAGCAACTTGAGGTTCGTCATGCGCGCCTCTTCGTCTGAGTTCTCCTCCATGGTCATGGAGTTCAACTTCTCCCGCTTCGGACACTCCCGCGCCCGATGTGGCCCATCACAGATAAAACAGCCCTTCCCCTTGGGTTGCTCGACCTTCTTGGAGGATTCCGCACCCTCCCTTGAAGTTTCGGCCTTGCCGAACTTCTTGAATTTCCCCTTGCTCTTCTCTTTGGGTTTGGCCTTGGTCTTCTCAAGGTCCTTTTTCTCGGTGGTGGGTTGGACTTTGTAGTCGACCAATGCATCCGCAGCAGCGATGGCCGTCTGGAGGTCCTTCACTCCTTGCCTCCTGAGCTCCGCCTGAGCCCAGCTTTGTAGACCCACCATGAAATTAAAAAGTTTGTCTTCTTCAGACATACCTTTGATATCCAGCAGCAGTGATGAGAACTGCTTCACGTACTCCCGTACGGTTCCCGTCTGCTTCAACCTTCGGAGCGCCTCCCTCGCTACCCAAGCAGTGTTGGTGGGTAGGAACTGCTCCTTCAGTTCCTTCACCAACTCATCCCAAGACGAGATGTCTGGCCGTCCTTCGGATGCACGGCTCCTCCACCATAGCTTCGCATGGTCGGACAGGTACATCGTCGCCAAGGATACCTTCTCTGCCTCATGAGTCTTGACAGCTTTGAAGTACACCTCCATGTCCCACAAAAAGTTTTCCAAGTCTTTGGCACTCCGCGTACCTGAAAAGGATTTAGGCTCTGGGACCTTTGGCCTACGAGACTCGTTGGATCCGCCCCCGTTCGCTATCGCCTTCTTGACGATGGAGATCTCTCCCAGTAGATCCTGCACCATGGACTCGAGCTCTTCCAGCTTCTCTCCAAGTGCCTTCACTACGTCGACCGAACGCTGGCTATCGCCACCGGCGTCCGACACTACGCCTGCGTCGTCCTCCAAACGGGCCAAGCGTTGGGCATGGGTGCCCATTTGGGATTGAATCTCCATCACGATTCCCTCCAAGGAAGCAAGACGATCTCCAGTGTTGGGCGCCATTCCTTGCTCTGATACCAGTTGTCACAGGGGTAAATCTCAACTTTGATTTTTGAGACTAACCTGTGCGGCGTTAGCTTCGCGCAAGCTAACCAGCCTTCCCTTTTGCGTGTAAGATGTACACCAGCACACCAAGCAACCACGCCGCTAGAATACTCGAACACAAGCACTCAAGCACAAGGACACAAGAGCTATTGGCACAAAACCCTTTTGTATTGCAAGAGACTCACTCTGAGTGTGATATCTACAAATGAGCTCTACCCCTCCTTATATAGACAAGCCGGGGGTATATGAAAGGACACCATTATTACATGTACAATGAATAGTCATGACTCTTCGTCTTCTACGGAGACCCTTCATCTTCCGAGGTGACTCTTCGTGCGCATGACTCTTCATCTTGCATCCTTTCGTCTTTTGCAACCGACGCCATGTCACCCGCTCCGTCAGCATGCCATGTCGTCTGCCTCATCAGCACGCCATGTCATCATGCCATGTCATCAGTGGGCCCCACGCTCCTACGTAGGATGTTGCAGCTCGAGCTCTATCAAGTGTCGCCGAACACTTGTACTGTGCCATGGGGAACCCGCACTCCTGCGGTAAACCCCGTCCTTAGCCGTCCGCAAGCTAAGGTGAAGTCCTCCAGAACTTCATAGTGTGGCCACCGAACCACACAAGCGTGCAATACCCATATTGCACGCTATTCCCGTACCTCGGGATTTGGGGGTGTTACAACACCCATCATGTTCACGACAATCCTCGCCGGCTACTGGAACCCAGTCATACCGTCGATCCTGACTCGGTTCTGCGAGTCTGAAAAAACAAGCTGTCCTTTCCCATCTGCAGGGTTGCGTGAGGCGGGGGGAGGGGGGGGTCTTTGCGGAGGTCGACATGGAGGGGGGGCCCGACGGGGTAACCGACCTTTGCTGGAGGAGGTTGGTGGGGGAGGCCTGGGGGAGGGGGCTCGACGGGGGCTGCGTTGGCTGGAGGATGAAGGAGGAGCCGACGACAGCAGAGAGGAGGTGGTAGTCGACAGGAAGGGGAGGGGGTGATTGTCGACGAGGAAGAAGAGGTGGATGAGGAAGCATGGGGAGTGTACTCATTTGTAAATAATAGAACTTAAAGGGTAGAAAATGTAAAATGTTTGACAGATACCATTATAGTTAACGCAATATTGGATGAAAGCTAACTCGGGGGGTTATGGGTGTAAGAGTTAAGACTATTGAGAGTTCTGTATGTAATTCACGATTATGCAAGGTTATGATTGTAATTGCAAAATTAGTCAAGGTTATGGTTATGGGTGGGTGTAAAAATTCCTTCATCTATTGACGATACTGTTTATTTTAACTAATCGTGCGGCACACGTCATAATTTACATTGCTTTTATCACAAACAGATTCTGTGGATCAGATCCCTATTTATTGGTGTGTGCAAACTCCTGCATTGGGTCCTCACATGTCCTGAGATCTCTGTCTTTGAGGAATTATTTCACCGTTCCCCTATCATGGCTCGAGCCATGTTGCCTCCACCAGGATTACGTTATTCTCCTTCTTTTATACCTGTGCCTCCACCAGGATTATGTTATTCTCCTTTTATACCTCTCTTCACTTCTCCCCATCACCTCCAGCCGATGGCTTCGTTGTTCGGGGGCATTTGTCGCCTCTTTTTATTGGTGAAGGCATATATCTCTCTATTTCAGGCTGTCGTCCTCTTTATGTTGAGTGGGCATCGGACTTCGGCTATGTGGAGTTTTCCTATGGTTCATCGGTGTGTCCTCCATGTGTCCATACAGGGAAGGCCCTCTTCATTTTCGCATCCCGACCCAAAACCTCGCGTCTCTTGTCAATATGATCTTTCTCTATCTTGGTTTTACAACCTTTGATGCTTTTCTCTTTCGTGTTATATCCATGGAAGGCCATATCGATATCGATATCGTTTCGATATCATATCGAGATATATCGCCGAAATATCGCTCATATCGACGAACCTTCGTGAAGAATTGTTGGAATTCATCGTCCTCTTCGCGATGCATCGCCTTGGCTCGATCTCTTGCTGATCATTATCAGGCATTCGTCAAGGCGTTCCTTCGGACAAATTATGGGTGTGGCAGATGTGAGACCGTCGCTCTTGTTTGATCTCCGATAGGTGCTTCTTTGTGTATTGCTGGTTTCGGTTGCTTCGGTTGATGTCGGTGAAGGTTGCCGACCCTTTAGTCCGTAACTGACGGTGCACGCCCCTCCCCCGGCGTGTGCACTCGGGAACCCGTGTTGCATGCGTGGACGGAGGTCGTGGCGGAACAGACGCTACCTGGTTGATCTTGCCAGTAGTCATATGCTTGTCTCAAAGATTAAGCCATGCATGTGCAGGTATGAACTAATTCAGATTGTGAAACTGCGAATGACTCGTAATATCGATACCCATATCGGTCCCATCGTCCAATACCCTTTCTTTCGTGTTAGAACCCAAAACCTCACGTCCTCTCTTTGATTTTTTGGGAGGGTTTTCCACTTCTATGCAATACCCTCTTTAGTCTTCGGGTAATAGTGATATCTCTTTATGACAATTTGACGGACTGTTGTGGTTGCCGGAGGTGGCAGTATTTTGGTTTTTTTTATCAGGTTCATTTACCTACCTTTGTTAAATCCCAGATGCGTCTACTCTTGCGGGTTGTGGCTGCTTGAGGTTGTTGTATTTCGAATTTTTGTCAAGTTTTTTTAACTTCATTAACCTTGTTAGATATAAGCCTCTTATTTTTAAATTTTATTTATTCTATTGTTATGCTATTATTGCTAATGGATTTGGAAAAAAAGATCTACTATATCATTAGAATGTTATTTAAATGTACATATGAGACGGGTGTTAATTTAAGGAATTGTTTGTATACTTTTATTTGATTATATATCATCATTTGAAATTTATTTTACATACTGTCATTTTCTAGAGGATGTGTGTTTTCACGGTATTGGCATTTGATTTCTAACAGATGTTAGTCTCCTTTTTTTATTTTTTTCATCTACTACAATGTTATGATGTTAGTGGTAATGGGTTTGAAATTTTCATTAAGGATTATTTGGAATTCTATTTCATCTGAGTTATCTTTGGAATTACTACCACATTTTTTTATTACTATTATATATTTGAATTGAATTTTATGGAGATTATCATCATGTTATTTGAAGAATGCTTCTTGGTATGCCAGTGTTCATAGTGACCATGGCTTCGGGGATAGAAATGTAGAAGGAAAAGTTATTATAGATTTTGTAATGGCTTATAATCTTTTCGTAGCAAACATTCTTTCAAAGAGGGAGGAGAGTTTAATTACTTATAAGAGTGGCCAGATTAGAACACTGATAGATTACTTTACGTTGAGAAGAAGAGATCGGTTGTGGTGCAAAGACTTCAAAGTAATCCCGAGAGAGTTCGACAATCCAACGCCGCTTTGTTAGTCATGGATGTGCAAATAAAAGGGTTGAAGAAGAAAATGAGGATTCCAAAATCATTAGAACTAGATGGTATAATCTTCAATTGAAGCAATCAAGATCCAATGAGAAGGTTTTAGAAGCCTTATCTTGGGATTGTAACGGAAGTGCAAACGATATGTTGGAGGTGGTAACATCTTGTATCCGAGGGGTAGCCAATGAAATGCTAGGCGAGTCAGAGAGAGGAGCTCCATGCCAAAAATAGGCTTGGTGGTGGAGTGGAGGGATATAAGAGAAGCTCAAAATTAAAATAGCATGCTTTAACGATATGCCTAAGGATAGAATAGAGGAAATAATCACAAACTAAGAAATAACAAAAAGAAGAAGAAAAGAAGGATGTAAGTGAATCTAAGTCAAAAGTTTGTGAAGTTTTGTACAAAAATCTCAACTCTAAGGAAGGCCAAAAGGATATATTCAGGTTGGGCAAAGAAAGAGAACGAAAGATCAAGGACCTTTCTCAAGGCAGATGCATTAAGGATGAGGAAGGTCATGTGCTTCTTACTCAGAAGGATATAGAAACTAGATGGAAGCAGTATTTCCATAGGCTTTTTCCTTGGGAAGGAAATAGAGAGGCCACTTTAGGAGATCTAACTAGTAGTGAAACTTACTTATCTTGCAAGCTATAGACGAATATAAAGAAAGGAAGTAGAGGAGACTTTGAAGGATATAAAATTTGGGAAAGGTGTAGGACCTGATGATATTCCTGTAGAAGTATGGAGAGTTTTAGGTGAGCATGGTTTGACTTGGCTTACAAGTTTATTCAATGTTATTTGGCAAAGCAAGAAAATGGCTAAAAATTGGAGGAGAAGCATTGTGGCGCCTCTTTATAAGAACAAAGGAGACATTCAAAATTGTTCAAATTACAGAGGTATCAAGCTGATGAGTCAAGCTATGAAAATTTGGGAACATGTGATCTAAAGAAGGTTGAGGCAAGTTTCCAAAGTAAAATAAAATCAATACGGTTTTATACCAGGTCGCTCAATAATTGAACCAGAACATCCGTAAGATTTTTATTTATTTGGAGAAGGCTTATGATTCTATTCCACGGGAGATATTGTAGAGAGTTTTGGAAAAGAGGCAAGTACATGTCCTATACATTAACTATATAAAGGATGTGTATGATATAACTTTATCTTGCGTAAGGATCCAATCTGGAAAGACTGATTACTTCGACATCAACATTGGTCCGCATCAAGGTTCAACTTTGAGTCCATTCTTTTTTACTTTGATTATGGATGAGTTGATAAGGCACATTAAGGATGAGATACCTTGGTGTATCTTATTCACTAATGATATTGTGTTGATTGATGAGACTAGAGATGGAGTAAAGTAGAAGCTTGAGCTTCAGAGGCATGCATTGAAGACTAAAGGATCTCATATATGTAGGGCTAAGACTGAATATATGAAGAGTACTTTTGATGAAAGCGATAGTGAAGTAATCGAGGTAAAGATTGGTGACGATAACATTCAAAAGAGATGTTGTTTTAGATACTTGGGATCTATTTTGCAACATGATGGGGAAATTGATGGAGATGTTACTAATATAATAAACACCGGTTGACTAAAGTGGAGAGGATCCTTTATTGTTCTTTGTGATAAGAAAATTCCTTTGAAAATCAAATGAATGTATTACAAAAAAGTCGTGAAACATGTTATACTCTATGGATCTAAATGTTGGCATGTGAATCATAGTCATGTACAGAGTATGACAATAGTATAAATGACAATTCTAAGGTGGATGTGTGGACTCACATGCCAAGATCGGATTCGGAACGATGTAATCAAAAGGAAAGTTAGTGTAGCTCTAATCGAGGATATGATGCGAGAAAACCAACTTAAGGTGGTTTGTCCATTTGCAAAGTACGTCGACCGACGCACCACCTAGGAGATGCAAGCTTTGGGATGTTGAGCCGACTAAGAACGAGCGATGAAGGCCCAAGAATTGTTGGAATAATTCTATACAAAGGGATCTTAGATTTTTAGATCCAAGTCTGAGATTGACCCAAGATAGATCTGGATGGAGGCAAAGAATCCACTTAGTTGATTGTATTTATTACGGGAAAGGGCTTTTTTGTTATAATATATATGGATTTTTACCCGACAGATCTCATATTCTTTGTCAATTACCTCAACAACCTTTGAAACAACCTGATTCCCCCATCGACCCTGTAAACTTGCTCCATCTTACCCCACAGACCATGCTGTCAGTTTTAACTTTATTCGAGTCAATTGCTTAGATTAGTCTTGAGTTAATCTAACCAATGGAAGTCCAACGATCGATCTTCAATCTCCCTCTCTCCTTGCTTCTCCTTCTTCATCCTCTTCTTCTACCCAATCAAACGATGGCTTAAATCTCGAGCGGCAGAGGTCGGATGTGTACGCTTGATCACTTCAAGTGACGATCAGATGTTTCGTGGCTCTCAAGAGTTTCTCGTTAGCGGAGATGATGCTCCAGATGCTACTATGCTCTCACCTCGATCAGATGATCATTATATTTCCAAATCATGCATAAACAGAAGAGATTTAGAACAAGTTCAACCAGCATCTGGAAAGAAAACATGGAGGCTCCATCAGAATCAGAGTGAATCAGGAGCTCTAGGCATTGCACATCAGATTTGCATGATGGTGGCTTCGCTTCCGTCCAATGTTGTCGGCCTCCAAGTGCTTCACATGTGCACATTGATGATCCTGTAGTGTTCCAAAAAGAAGAATCGAGGTGGAGGAGGTGGTAGAGGGGGAGGGAGCGAGGTCCCCTGCTGCGAGAGGAGGTGGGGGAGGGGAGCGGGGGTGGTGGAGGTGGTGGAGGGGGATGGAATGGGGGTCCCTATTGCGGCAGAGGTGGGAGATGAGGGGAACGGGGGTGGACGAGGCGCTGGAGGGGGAAGGGGAGGGGGTCACTATTGCGGTGAAGGTGGGTGAGGATGGGAGTGGGAGTGAAGGAGGCACTGGAGGGGGAAGGGGCGGGGGTCCCTGTTGCGACGGTCACCATTCCCACTATATTGTATCCTGACTACTTTGAAATCGTCAGTGGGATAGACCCATTCAACTGATTGCTATTGAGATCCAACCAAATCAGGCTCTTGCAGTTGCCAATCTTTGGCGGTATCGGGCCAAACAATGAGTTGCTTCCTAGCTTAAGGATTGCAAGTATCACGAAATGCCTAATCCACGAGGGGATGCTCCCAGTAAGATGATTGTTGGAGGGGAATATCCAGTTGAGATTGGTGCAGTTGCTGAGCCCATCCGAGAGGGTATGAATTTGGAGGTAGGGGGAGTGTGGGAACGGGGGTGGGGGAGACTGCTGATGGGAAGGGGCCGGGGGCTCCTATTGTGGGTCGAGGTGGGGGATTAGGGGAACGAGGTTGTGGACAGAGGCAGGGGAGGAGGGGAGAGGGTGGAGGAGGTGGTGAAGGGGGGTGGGGCGGGGGTGGTAGACCTAGAGGAGGCGGCAGAGGTCAGGGAGGAGGAGGGCGAGGGTGGTAGATGTCGAGGAGATGGGTGTGTGCTGGGTGGGGAAGGGAGATGAGGAGGGCGAGGGGGAGTGGAACTCAATGTAAATTTGATAAACAAATGGATATAATGTAAAGACACATAACAGAATCCTGTTAGTTTTAACGGGTAAATGGATGGGGTTACCCACAGGGTTTGTAGGATAAGGGTTAGCAAGTTTACAGGGTCGAAGGTGGAATTAGGTTGTTTCAAAGGTCATATAGGTAATTTGATATTTTTATAGGGTCTGCCTGGTAAAAATGCCTTAGATATATTATCGAATGAACATATATTACATTATGTTCTATTTCTTAAACCATCGAACTAAATTAAAGTTCATGTTCGTTTCATTTAGAAACGAGCACACATTTTTGAACTACCATCGAACGAACTCCAATCAAATGTGAATATGTTCAAGTCGATTAACTATCCCAATCATCAAGTAGCGCTACCACACCCCTTTATCAGTATCATGCACTAACATCATATTTATCATCGCTGAAATCATTGCTCTCGCCTCCTTGAACCCACGTCTCTTATCATGCTACCAATATCAAAAAAGATGATGACACAGATCGGTTTGACCAATTTCATCACGAATCAAGGCTAAATCAATCTTAAGATATGTTCAAGAATAATTGAGTCTTTAGTTGAACCACTGGAGCTGATTATAAAATCATTTGTAGCAATATAATTTTTTTATTCCATTGAATATCATGTGAGTTTCCATTAAATGTGCATTAGTGGACATAAATCATTGGAAACCTATGAAATGCCATGCATTTTCCTAATGAAATAACCCAGTGTGCCCCGGCATGTCCATGTTGAAACTTGAAGTTGAAGCACCCCTTTGGGACTTCTTTTGGGACTTCTTTCTAAATAAATATTGAAATATTTATAATTAATTAAATATACATCATTGATTAATCATTAAAATTTAGGTACCTATAGGCACCTGAGGTGTTGATTTGGGGTGTCAATATCAAATCGTCACTTCATGTGCCGATTTGAGGAGTGGCTCTAATGGCTTTCTCTCAAATCGATATTTGATGTGCTGATTTGGGAGAGTCGTTGGTGCAACCCTCCCTTTCTCCCCCTTTATAAACCCTCTCCCCCTTTATTTCATTCCTCACTTATATATCCTCCCCAACCTCCTTTTTCTCCTAATTTTTTATTCCTTATTCTCAAACTTCTCGATCTCTCTCGCATGATTGTTGTTCTCTCATCCAACCTTCTGCTATTCATATTCATGTAAGTGTGAATCAACAAGCCTCTTTTTCGTAACTAATGAATCTCTGATACATCATGCTAAAATCCATTTATCATTCTCCTAACTTAAATAATTCAATATAAACCACAACTAAATACCTAATATTGACTTGTATTATATTGTACGTAATTTGTGTATAATTAATACTAAATATCTAACCCTAGTTATTGTATTTAATTACTACACTTTTCTGTATTTTCTGTTTAATTAAAAAATCTCTAAAAATAAGATTAAATATTGTATATATCTATTTTTGTTTCAAAAACAAACTAAAAAATAAAAAATATAAAAACCACAAAATTAAGTGATTTTATCATTAAAAATACTTGTAAAAATTCTTCTTTGTACAAATGACATTTTTTGGATTTTTGATCAACATGAAACTTGTAGATCTCATCGAGATCTAAAACTTTCATGTTTTGACCTTTTCTAATTTAACTTTTAATAATTTTTTTTGAATTTTCTTTATTTTCTTCATTTTGAATTTTTGATTGGGCCACATGGTGCCCTCTGGGCCACCCACATGGCACCGTCTTCTTCCCTCCACCCGACCTCCTTCTTGGCTATTGGATCATCCCTGACCGCCTCAATCTCAACCACCCACTTCCAGTTGATCCTCAGTCATTGGATCTATCATCCATATATCATCTCCAGCACTCCTTTTCGTCGTCATCTTGACCATTGGATGGTTCTCCCATCCAATGGCTCTTCCTCATCCACGTTGCTCACTCTCTCCTAACCCTTGGATCCATCTCTTGACATCATCCAAGCAACCTGCTTCCACTTCCTCCCTCACCCTTGGATCAGATCCGATGGAACTGATCCAAATCGCCCACTCCTTCCTCCACGTGAGTCATTGGATCATGAGATCCAATGGTTTTGACTCCTTCTTCCACCTCCAGTAACGTTCCTCCCTGCGATCTGCACCTTGCCGCACCCTCTTCTACTTACATTTTTGGAGAACACATCTATCATTCCCTCAATGACTCAATGCCCTCTCCACGTAGCCCGGACTCCCTCGCCTCATGCGGAACCATCCGATCACCTCTCCATCACTCCACCTTCCTTTGATAGACGTTGCAAGCCATCTCCCTATAGATCCACCTCTGTCTCCCCACTTTGACCCCATTCACCAATCACAAGGCTGATTCCCAGCTTCCTCCGCGCTCTGGTGACAACGGATGGTGGTTGTTGAGGCAACAACAACTTCATATCCATAGGTGTGATCCATGGTCCTCCAACCAATTGGCGGTCGCCTTAGGCACCATAGATCTCCCCATATGGGCTGCACGGTTCTAAGTGACGGCCTGAGGTTCACTCAGAAACTCAATCCAAGTCTCCTTTTCCATATGGTACTCACCTCCGGTCAGGTACTTCCCTTCTGTATTTCCTTTGCTTTTTCTCCTAAATAATCCAACACTTCTGGTCACCCTCATTGATCACAAACCGCCTGATTAGATCCGCAACTGCACCTTCATCCTCGCTGCTCTTCATGAACACCCTCTCCCTTCCTTCACAATCCTTCATGCTCCAAGCTTCTTCCTCCGCCATTGGCGGAGGAAGATTCATTAAGACCTTCATGTTCTAAGCCTCTGATGCCCTCTGTTCATTCCATTTCACCAATATGCATGCTACGACTACTACTAACCCATTGTAGGTGAATGCTTCAATAATCAAACATGGAAAGCCTGCTCCGGTCAACCTCTCCACCTTCGGTGTAGGTCCATCAGTGGCTTAATCCAAAAGTGCCCTCCCCTCAGCAGTAGCTCCATCTCCTTCACACGCCTCTCAGGAACCTCCTGAGACCTTCAGCAACCCATGGGGTGCACGACGGAGATCAAACACCCTCGTCGGAGCTCCATAAACGCCGTCACTTCTCCGGTCGAGGAAGAAGCACATGCGTCGTTGGATGATGCCTCTCGACGATCATCCAATGGCCCTGATCAAGCCATGTCCTCAACATCGAACCTCCAAGCTCAGGCGTCATCAGGCCATCAACCGAAGCACCAGAACCTGCCACATGGTTCGAGCCTGGGCTGCCTCCTAAACCTAGCCCCCTTGCATGCTGCGCACGTGAGGGGTTGAGTAAATTACATCGCAGACCCTAAAACTTTCAGAAATTGCATCCAGGTCTTCCAGGAGCATGCCTAAGATGCGCACCTGGGGTAAATTTTAGGGAGGCCCTGTCGGTTGTGAAAAATTGTAAAAATACCCCTACACGCAAAGGGAAATTTCATTGGGGCCCTTCTGACTTTCTTAAATTACAAATGGGTCCCTCTAGGGATCCATTTCTAGTATTTATCTTTTTTTTCGTGCCTTTTTTTTACATTTATGATCTTGCATTGTTTCTTTAATATCTCGAGCATTCGGATTCCTTTCAGTTGATTTCAGTTTCATTGTGCTGATTATTTTATCCTCTATTTAATGGCATAGTTTAGTTCATGATTTGACATTGAATTATAGTTTCTAATTCTTAGATGATAAATAGTGTCTCCCGCTCACAATTTAAGTGCCATTATTTGTCAAGTTGCTAAAATTACCTGTGAAATTGATTAGTAATTTGATTGCTCATTGGACAATTAATTTAGGGTATATTTGTACATATTTATCGTGCATGCTTGTCTTTTGCATCTCATCATATATTGTGTTCATCTCATACTTTAATTGCATTTAAAATCAAACAAAAAAAATTCATGAACTGGTTCTTGCATTATTTTATCTCCATATCATTTTACATATCACATCTGCATGAAGACTTAGGTTTAGAAAATATCACTCATTAATTAAAAATAATTTCGATAAATTGATGAAGAGGTACATATCCCTGTGTTTGACCTGGTATACTTATCTTGTCAAATAACTTCCACATATTCGAAAAGTATGGTTTTTGATAGACTAAATTTCGTTTCCTATAGTACAATTATTGATAATTAAAGAGGCAATTTTCGCACTCATCAGGAAATATTTTCGTAGGATTTTTTTATTTATTGATGATAATATATTTTTGCGTATATATATCATATCATTATCTATTCGACTATTCGGATATATTTTCTGGCTTTGAGGACATTCTTCATTTCGAGTAATTTTAAATTTAGACATATATTTTATTTTCTACTATTAATGAGATGTGCAAATTTAGTTCATATCAATTAAATTTCATTATCAGTTAACCATGTATTTATTTTGTGTGATTTAAATAATCTCTTGTTAAAATCAATTGACCTCATATGAATGTAATTAATGGTTACATTTATCTTCGGAACATAGTTCCACAAGTATGATTTGAGGATTGAAATAATATTTTAAAAAATGAGGATTGTTCGTTCATGTATTCTAAAGTAGGTTGGAAAAATGCAAATCTGAAGTATATCATATAAAATAAATGTGAGATATATCTATTCATATTGAATAATGGATACATCAATGATAAAATCATTATCGATTGGAACAAAAAGAAATGATCTATAGCTTATCTAATTCGCTAGAGTTAAAATGAGATAATAAGAATATGGATAAAAAATAGTAGTATATGCTTTTTTCGATATAAGATAAGAATGGTATAAGATAAGAATTAGTATTTAATTATTCAATAGCTTTAAGATAAATGGAGACTCAATGAAATTTGTTCTAACGAATGTAGTTGGTGGCATTGGTAGCAGGAATCTTTATATCAAACTTATAGAAAGGAAGGATGACCTTAATAATATAATACCTACTATACATACGAACATATCAAATGACTAAAATTTATATACATAAAATTTAAATTCTATGATACAATTAAGAATTATTGTGAATCCATATCAATATAAGTTTAAGAAAAAATAAATATTCAATGGTCAAATTATTCACTCTAGTCGAAGTCCGATAAAAACCATCGACTTTAGAAAATCGTGAGGGTTCAAGTCCCTCTATCCCCAATACAAATCTTTTTTATTTCCTAACTATTTTCCCCATATTTGTTGGTGGTTCAAAATTCGTTATTGTATTCTCGTTACATGTCGACATGGATTCAAGATAAAAAGGAAACGTTTTGTAAAAAATATATTGATCATTGCTCTTTTACTCGTAAATTATATCTAATAATCAATCCATACCATTTTTCATTAGATATGGCATCCGACAATGTTCCCCCGTTAATATATTAGGATGGATTAGTGGGTCTGTCAAAGTATCACGTAGACTATACTGGGGTCAAAAATATATGGTTATATTCCCACACCAGATAACTTACTTTGATCTGTTGGGTTGTATTTTCAAAGTCACGGGTAGTCCTCTTGATCGATACATCCTTACATTAACATGTAAATGGTTGTATAAAGAATCAACTTTCTATCTATTACCAATTCATGATGATGAATTCACTTTAACAGTGATGGATTCCATCGGCAAAGTGAGGTTCATTCACCTTTTTGTAGAAGATGCCGCCTTGTACAAAAAAATATTTTGTCTTCGTCGATGTAATATAGTTACATTTAAATTAAAATATAATCATGTTTTTACCTCTCTAAGCTGACAAATATATAATTTAATCATGCTAATAATTTATTCAATGGTTGAGAATATTGGCGATCTATCACAATTAAACAATGATGATGATTTATTGACACAAATATCTGAAGATGATGGAAAAGAAATTGATAGTGAATCTCATTCGTCTAATAAAGGAAACACAAATAATTATAATAATAATACACGTCAAGATTTTGTATACAATTCATTAGCGTTGGCTTTAGACAACAAAGCTAGATGGTACTTTTATTGTACGACAATGATGATGTCGCCAAAGTACCGGTAGAGGAGTTGTCTCATTTATTTGATCATGAAATTACACAGGCAGAAATTGTTGCTTTTGTAGAGAGACAATGTGCTCCTAATGAAGATTCAAGATTAGACTATTAGTTGTATAGGAGCTACAAGTCGAAGAAGGATTTACAATATGATCTTCAGAAATGGAGTATGGAAAATCATGTCAAATATAAACTTAAAGACTTAAACAAACAAATTCCTACCATTGTATGTATTCATGGAGGTTGTGGATGGCGTTTACATGCATCAAAGAGAAAATCCCAAAGCGACTTGTATGTTTCATGGTATAGGAGATAACACATATGCATAAATCATGTACTCGCTCAAATATCGTCAATGCACATCTATAGTTGTAGGATAATACATATTATCCTCATTTAAAGAAAAGTTTAGTATGACCACTAGTGCAATTATGTATAAAATAAAAAATGAGTTTTAGACATACATTACATATATGACAACTTGGGATGCAAGAAGACGTACAATGGATATTGCTTATGAGAATGAGGGTGTGTCTTGTCGTAATAATCAGAGATTCATTCGTTCTTTAGCATGACACAATCTCGGAACTTATACATGGTTTCATATACAAGAGGGTGAAAATGATGTTGTATTAATAATTGTAATTAGATTTTAATTGGAAAATCTATGTAATTACAATTTAAGTTAATTTGGTTTCAATTTGGAAACCAAATGACTTGGAGGGAAAGTTGGGAATTCCCAAATTTGAAACATGGAAAAGTGTGGGTGGAACTTTAGTACCATACCTTGGAGCTCTAAACTTTTGATGGGCTTATATATGAGCTCACATCCCAAGCTCTTGTAGCAATAGTAGAGAGGAGGAATGGAAAACCACACACGCGCGCGCTCTCCGCTCCATCTCTGTCTCCGGCTCGGGAGAGTCAATTCAGTTCTCGATATTTTTGCTACGGGTTCATTTGATAAGTTGATTAAATTAATCACACGATTAATGTGGTAAGTCGACTAAAATGAGAATTCAACTCGCCATTATGGATGCGATTCTGACCGTGATTTTGGGATCCGAAATGACGCGCCCGTTGAGGAACATTTTCGGACATCGAAAGGCACCACGCTAGGGCACACAGCCTTATATATATATCCCTTTCCCCACGTCATGTTTTTTACACTCGTAAGAAAAACCTCTCACACCGTCTTGGCTTTTTTCTGGTTCTTCCTCTCACGGACGAACCTGCCTTCTCTTTCTCTCGGCTGCATCTCTCTGAGGTACATTCGAGGACGATCTCGTCGGTATGCGCAGATGAAGAACGTGTGCCACCATATCCTGCGAATGGATCGCCAGTATCCTTCGCACCGATATTGTGGGGGCGATATCCTCTCTAAGGGCAGTCCATTTCATGGGCGCTTCAGTGATTTCTAACCTTATTCTTCTTTTGATTTGTCTGCGCAATATGTTTATTGCTTTACTTTCTCTGGATCATGCCCTATTACTTGTTTCCGTTTATTTAATCGATTCCTATTTGCATGTTATAATCGGATATTGAATGGAAAACACATGGTATTAATCGTTATTGTTTCTCTATCAGTTCATTTGGATCCATTGTATTACTGTTTAATATATGCCCTGTTAATCCTGTTTTCAACAACTTAGAGAGGATATACAAAACCGATTTTAAAATAATGTCGGAAACGACGTTTAAATCGAGGATAGATATGACGGGTGATGAATCCGTGATTCATTATCTCAATGTCTTGATCTTAGCAAATTCCCTGAGCAAATTCTCAATTAAATATCCATAAAATAAATAAATTCATAAAATAACTCTTGTAAATAAAACACATTAAATATTTATATTAGATTGTACAAAATAAATTAACAATAAAAAGTCACAAAATTAAAGGAGTTTTTCACCTGTAAATAGCCCAAAACTTCATATATTTTTAATAATTTCATTTCAACTCCTTTTTGGCTAATTCTTTCTCTAACTTGTACATAATAATGTATATAAAAATATAAAAATACAAAACAAATTTCACCTGAAATAAATGCTCCTAGATCCCAAAGGAAAAAAGCCGTAAAGTCCAACTTCCAATCCAAATTCCTGCTCCGTATGAACTCCAAATTCACCAAACTCACTTTAAAGTTCAAGTTAGAAAATTATCTATCCAAAGAAGTGGTTTCATTAAAATCAGAGCTCATTTACAAAAGTTGGATTTTGGGATCTAGATGTACATTGTACATTAAGTATATATACTCATTCTTTTTTCTTCATTTTTTTTCTTAATTACTAAAAATACAAAAAAATATGGTTGTGTTGTATTTTGATTATAGTATTTGATTGTATTTTTTTTCGTTGTAAATATCTCTTACTAAAAAGACAAAAAAATACATATTAGAAAAGCAACATAAAAATTGTGCATGTTCTATGTATTCCTTTGTAAATTCTCCACTAGTTTTTCCTTCTTTATATTTTTTGTTGTATTTAAAGTAGCCTACTTTATTTCATTTTATTTTTCCTTTATTTATTCATTGTATACAATAACCACCATTCAACTCCATTCTACCACAAACCTCCATTCAACCCCACCATTTTTTAAATCTCTCATTCAACTCCATTAATAATATAACCTCCCACCACTTTAATAACCTCTCATTTCATCCTCTTTATATACATCCCATCCTACTCAATTTGCACTTGATCCATCTTTATGTGAGGAGAGCCTAGTTCCCAGAGTTGAATCGGTGACAGCGACGCAACCGCGGTCGAGCGACGACAACCCTCTCTCCGGTGAGATCCGTTGATTTTTTTGCCAACATCGCAGCCGCACCCGCGCATTGCTCGAGCTCATCGCTCGCCAGCGATTTGAGCGAAGATCGTGCTCTCGTGAGCACATCATAGGCGACAGTCTCCATCGTAGGTAAGTTTAGTTTCATCTTGTCATTATTTTTATCTTTGCAATTTTTTTAATCCATCATATCACCACTCACCCTTCATTTGTTCTACATAATTATCTCCACCTCCATTATCATATTTTTTCCACATTCGTTTCCTTCCCTGTTTAAACAAAATTTAAAAAAATAAAAAATCCAAAACAAAAAATATATCACATCAGTAAAAAATCTTTTCAAAAAAAAAATAAAAAAAATAAAAAAATAAATGAAGGAGGCAGCAGCCCGCCGCCTCCCTCCCTCGCCACGACAGCGCCGCCAGCGGCCATCCGCCGCCCCAGCTGTCCGCGGCCCCCACGCACCGCCCTTCCGCCTCCACTCCACCGCTAGCAGCCGTCAGCAGCCCCTCCATGCCAGCCTCCCAGCCCCCCCAGCCGGCCAACGCCGACAAGGTCCCCAACACCGCCCCTCCTCGCCTTGCGTGGTGCCGCCACCGCGCCTCCGCTCCACCGCATGCGATGCAGCCGCCCCTCCTCGCCGTCGACGCGTGGTGCGCCCCCCGTCGCCAGCTTTGCCTCTCCACCTTCGTGTCCTTCCTGGGGAAGAAGAAGGTCCATCCTTTTTTATTATTTTATGTAAAAATTGCATAGATTTTATATTAAGTTTCTGTAATTATAAGAAGACCCCTGTGCTTAGTTTTCTTATATGTTGTATTTTCTGAAATTGCAAGTATACCCCTATTTTTGACTATTAATTTGGACATATGTATTGCATCATTTTATTCAATGAAAAATATCTTGATGTTGAGAAACTAGTTCTCTATCTCGTGGATGTTTATTTATATTTTTCAGATATTTGGGTAATTAACTAAAATTGTGTAACTAAAATTCTGCTTATTTTACCCATTTTGTGCTATTAAATTTATATCTGCCACATAGTTGCTCTAAAAATTCCACAAAATAGGCATGATGCCTTGAAATGTGATTGATATACTGTCCAAATTTTATCCAAAGTGGAGTTATCTTGTTCCTGAAATAAATCATAGAGTGATTTTTATATTTGATTTTTTATTAAATCCGCATACATCCTTTTCACAAAATTTCAACTATCCTGAAGTGAGCATCTAAATATCATTTCGAAATAATTTGCACTCTGATTAACTTGCTATTGTGGATTTATTAGGAATTAATCACTTACTGTCGCTCTGTTTTCACTAAAAAATCCATAAAAATTCATATTTTGTCAAAAAATTCCCAAAAAATTACCGTAGTATCCTTGCATCATGTTTTCATTCCAACAAAATTTCATCATTTTTGCTTACTGTTTATGTGAAAAATTGCGAAAATACCTATAAAAAGTGTGTATTTTTAAATATTGCACTTTAACCCCTAAAATTCTAAAAAAGTGTTTTGTGTTCATCTCTGTATTAGGATTTTAGGAAAAATATAATTTGGCTGAATTGATCTGATTTGACATTAAAATTAATTTGGCCTTGTTGCGTGTTTTTTTAGTGTCTTAATTCAGCCGCATTTGTATTTGTATACAAAATTTTAAAAAATACCATGTGGAAATCTAAAACTTAATTTTTGAATTAACCTAAAGTTGTTCCTTTGCCTCCCTGTGTTCGACCTCGGACTTGCCCGGGATATAAATTAAGCCGAGACACTTTTCACGGAGATCCTTCTCTCGGTTCTGATTGAATCGCTATGTACATGTAGTACAATTTACCCCAATTATATATCGTATTTAGAGACTCATCAGATGACGCCGTTGCCGGGGAGGCAAATGGCTTAGGGATTAATTTAAAAATTTGGATTTAGATTGTCATTTACTTAGGTAGTCTGACCCCCGAGCCACTTGTAATTAATCCATTTTTCCTCTCAATTTTTTTCTTCATATTCTTGTATATATTTTGTTTTTATCTCTCTGACATAAATTTTATTTTCCTTGCGAAGGTCCGGTGGACTTGGAGTGCATCGGAGGTCGACGCACACAACATGCTCCAACTGCTGAAGAGCGAGGAGAATTAATTTATTTTTGAGAGAAATTTTTGTAATTATTGTTGAAATTATTTAGGTAGCTTGCTCATTTATAGAGGCTCTTGTTTGAGAGCTCGTGCGTGTACAGAGACTTGAACTTTACTTTGTGGTGTGTCGAGACATGTTTCACTCTCTGGTGAGAGTGGGGCTCGACTTGAGTGGCGAAATTAAGGATTAGGCTCACGATAGTTTAGAATCAAATTTGATTGTGCCCATCGTAATTTAGACCACACATATCTTAGAAGATTCACATATCTTATAAGATTCATAATGAGACGCACATAGACACGTACTACTTAGCTCAAATCAAATCAATTTTTCCCCGCTAATAGTATACTGTTTAGGTGTGGTTTTCTCGATCTGCATGCATTTAGTGTAATATTTACAAATTCAGTTTTACATAACGCATGAAGAGTGCTGGGATTCACTGTAAGTATACATTCTTTTGAGCATGCATCATAGTTTCTCGTTTGCATTCTGATTTCTGATTCCCCTCTTGTTTTACAACTTAAGGTCAAAAGGAAATTGAGACTGAACGGTAGACGTGCTTGTTTGTTTATATAAATTTCAAGTGATAACCTAACTCTAAAATTGGGACTGAATTGAGCAGGTCGATTAAATAATTGGAATAAAAAGAACCCCTGTTCTCGGGTGCATAAAGCCCTCATTGTTTGTTTTACTTGCAAGTGAAAGAGAGACGACCTTAGGATAGAGTCAAGCCAGGATTTCTTACTTACTACTGGTTCTTTATTTTCAGACGATTAGCTACTTTTCAGTGAGGAATACGGGTAGCCATATTTATACGGTCCGCACTTCCTAAGCAGAGTAGGAGGTTTAGAGGGCGCATTAGTCCTTAAGGAACGGGCTCCGTCCTGTACTTACTCCTATGTTGGCTGAAAGCAGGTCCAACTAGTCGTAAGAACCGTGGCAGTCTGTAGGAAAATACGGGCACCTAACAGCACGTTAATCTTTCCAAGATTGTATTGATCACCAATTAAAATTGACAAGATAATTCGACCGAACTCTTACGACCATCACGTGTTGAGTTGGTGAAATTGAGGGTTTGAATTGCGTTTGTATTGTGTGAGTTTACTCCGCACATACGTACACCGTAGAACTAGTGCCTCATTGAATACCGTGATCTAATCGGTTCTTTTGAAATTGAAGATGACTGATTGGGAGGATATTTATTCGGTCTTTGCGAATCTCTCGTTGAACCCTCCAAGAAGTATGTCTTCACAAGTCCATGCGTAACTGGACCAACCTGGACTCATGACCCTCTTGAGCCCAGGATCACCCACTCTCGGGTCAGTTGTCCGCTGCGACGTGCTTCTTGCAGTACTCGATGACCTTGGCAAGTACTGCACTGGATATATTGGGTAGAGGGATGACGCTATCGGAGCAGGAGTCCTCGTCGTCTATGAAATTCCGGATGGTATGTGACTGGAGGGCAACTTTGGCGGCCATCTCGAACTCGTGACCGTCGTGGCTGAGCAACGTGAACTTCTGGGTGATGGTGGGCGATGAAGCCATGACCTCCGGCGATGGGGGGAGAGATCGGGGGAGGAGGCAACAGAGAGCGAGAGCGACGAGGATGGGATGACATGGTGTTGGGGCGTCTTAATATATATATATATATATATATATATATATATATATATAGGACGTCTCAATTGCTAGTCCTATGGGGAGTAGGATTAGATTTGCTGCACATAACAGAATCTCCGGTATTCACGGGTTCTGTTCGTACTCTTGAAAGGACTTCGCCGAAGCACCGGGGCTCCCTCTCTTCTCCATATGTTTCCCGATCGGCCTCTTCGTCGGAATCGCCCCCGAAGCACGCCGAAACCCCTTCCCCGACCCCTTCACGCCCCTGTCCCTCTCGAACCCCACCTTGTAAAACTTTCGAGGTGGTGCACCGGCATCTGGATGAAGGGGGAATCTCCACGTAGGGGTTGAAGGAGGAGTAGGTGATGGGGAGGCAAAGGAATGCCCGTCGCTCGAAGAACCCCCCCTCCCCCCATGCTTGAAGCCCTCACCTCCTCTGTTAATCGAAGTCCCCCGGCTCGAAGCCCCCGCATGCCTGTCGCCGCTCAACACCCCCCCCCCCCCCCGCTCGAACCCCCCGCATCCCCTGCTCTGTTGAAGCCCCCGCGCGCCTCTCGCCACTCGAAGCCCTCCCTTCCCCGCCGCTTCCCTCCAGCACCGATCGCCTCCGTCGACCCCCGCTAACCTCCCCCCCCCATGGAAGCCCACCTTCTCCAGGTCGAGCATCGGCTCCCCACCTCCTCCAGTCCGCAGCGCCACGCTCCTTCTCGCACACCTCTTCCAGCCCAGGTCAATGCCTTGGTCGAGAGAGGAGAGAGCGGTTGCTGTTGAGAAAGGAGAGAGATTTTTTTCATTCTCTTGGTTAATTCTAGCCGTCCGATAACTCAAGAAAGTTAACTTTTGATGTGTCAATTTAACGGTAGGGTTTGTGTGGTAAGACGGAGCAAGTTTACAGACTTGATAGAGGAATTATGATGTTTCAAAGATCGTAGAGGTAACCGGATAAAAATCCCTTTCTTTTATACATCTAAACATCTGTCAAGAAAAACCATCAGATACTTGAATATTCTTAAGAAACCCAAATATTATGTCTTGCTCAAGGCGTAAGTTAAATATTAGACTTCATTTATGATTGCATTTTCACATCACATGTTCCAAAAAATCGACAACATGCAATAGACGACTTACCAAAAAAAACATGCAATAGACGTTGTGGGTTGATATGACATTCTTGATATGACTCATCATCAATGAGTTTAAATGTATCCTTATTAATATCAAAATATTTTTGCGTTACTATTTTTACTAGAATTATCCACTTGGACCTTCGTTGGATGTAATATTTTTGCATTACTATCTGCAACATCTTCATGTTTGTCTACTTTATATACTAGTCCTTCTACCAGTATATCAAATCAATCTTATTTAGACATCATAACAGACTAGTTTAAAAAAGAAATCTCAATAGTGTTGGTGATTTTATTGCAGCTGCCTTCTACAATTGATTGTAAAGTAGTTTTTTATCCATTTCATGTTATATGTGTTCATGATATAGTATTTGATGCTATTTCTAATAGGGTAAAATGGGGTTGTCATTAAGGGAACTGGCTTGGCTCTCATGACTCATTTTCTTCAATTTTTTATTTTTTTTTGAAAAACATTTCTATAGATTTTCATCATTATATCTCTATATTATTTTACTCAAATTTTATTTGAAACAGAGACTCCCACGACCTTCATCCAGACGGGATCAATTTCAACAATTCCGTGATCATTAAAAAATGACTGCTTAGATGGAGGTCGTATGAATCTTCATTTTTCACGAAACTTGAATGCCATAATATAAGGATATAGTGATGAATTTCTACGTATCCATTTAAAAAAAGTGAAAATAGGACAGAAAAGAGGGCCAAGTTAGCTCCCTCGTGAGGCAGACCCATATATCCCTTTTTAATATACTATGTCTAATATATTTCGTAAAGCACAGGTTTTGTGACAATATTTCAAAATTAAATATCCATCGTGGATTTTCATTTTCCTTCCGAATGATGCACCTTTATGTGGAACCACGGAATGATTTTTCACTAGATGTCCTTGATCACTCAATGCCTCTGGTTTTGCCTTGTTGAAGATATTTTATTAAGCTTTTCAAATACCGCTTGAATTCATATGTAGTACATCGGAGCACCAATTTTCACCTCTTCTTCTGTTAGCTTAATTTAGATGGACTATTATGTGAAAGAAAATCAATGTAAAACATTGCTCCAAATCACATAGTTTGAGAATGATACATTTCTACGACTGTTGCAAAGTATATGGATCCAATGTTTTAGAGCATATTTCCCTACTTTGACAATTCCAGGAATTGTTAATGAAAGGAAGGCATGCATCAAGACATGAAAGCCGTAACTCTTTAATTCTGAATTGTTGTTTCCGGTGTCATTAATGCAATGTAAGAGATTCGACACGAAATTCTCTAGAACTCTTACAAGCAGGCTTTACAAAATCATTGACCGGTCGGATTTGTTGGATCTGATTGGTTCAACCGATTTCATGTAACTAATTTCAAAAAATAAAAATAAAAAATCGGATCCAACAACGAACTCAGGTGGTTGGACAGGATTGACTCAATTTTGATGGTTTGGTATATTTTCAAAAAAAGATAAATATTTAAATAATAAAATAATAGATTTTTGTCACATGTAGCCTTCTTAACTTCTGCAATATCAATTATATCTCTTTTTTATAATATAAGTTGTGCCACTACTTTCTTAGAGTAATTTTTTAGAAGCAACTATAAATCAATGATTACAGTATTATATCCATATATAATGCTAAAAAATGTGATCGGCTTTTGTAGGGTTTTACTCGAAATAGACAATCATGTTATTCTATTGAAAGATTTGACATTTTTAAACAATTATTTCATTAATATGTAAATACATACTTACATATATGTATCCGGTTTTATCGGTTCAACCGGTCGGATCCGATCTGATTCTTTTTGAGTCGATAGGAATGATGACGTCAAGCTGACATCATCACCGATCCAACTGGTTTGGACTGACGGTCTGACCCATTTGAACCAAACCAAAGACTGATCAGTTTAATGTCCGGTCTGATTTACAAAACCTTGCTTACAAGTCATGTAAAGAAGAGAATCATTGAACGTTGCTCGTCAGTAAATGTGTAAGGTGCATTTAGCTAGTGCAATATTGTATTCTCATGATTGGTCTTATGAACACGAATCTCATGTCAAATTCCAAACTGTTTAAGATCTATACTATTTCTTAAGTTCTCTATTGGCGAATTTCTTATATTCAACATTTTAAGATGTCAAGATTATGCCGGAATCATACATTTAATACGATAAATTCGTGATGAAAATATTCTTCTTTATTATATCCAAGTCCTTAGGGATATGTTGTTTCTTAGTTATTTTTCGTAGTCCGACATTATTTGAAACTTGTATATGTTGTTTGACCTCGTATTCGAACATTAGAATTATTCCAATCCTCAAGAGATTACACGTGTTATGATTGCTATAACATAAGCTCTTGTCGAGCTTGCGACTAGATTTCAATGTCGTCTATTTGTGATCAATCAGTAGAAACCTAGTCTCCCATGTAACGAGACCTATTCCTACGCCTGTTGTCGATTTCCTTCTTAAGTCGTCGATTTGTCCCATCCACGCATATTCGAATCAACACAATGCTTCCACCAACCATATTCTATCAAGTGATATCATCTCCTTCCACTGCAAAAAACTTGGGCTATAGTGATTGTTTCTTAAAAAAAATCCATCTCTAAATCAATCAATCGTTGTTAAATATATAGCGACGATATTATTGATTGAGAAATTATTTTTATACTTGAAATGAGCAACAAAAAATATATTTGTTGCTATATCATAAATGACAATGTATATAGTAACACTTATCCATTCTTATTTTTTTAAAATTTTAATTAGTCAACTCCAAATTTTAAAGTAAAAAATAGTAACGATTAGATAAAATTTTGAAAAATAGCAACGGTTAAGTATCTCTATATAGAACATCGCTAATGATATAGTGATGGATATGATACTCGCTGTTAATTTCAAATATGAAATTAATTTCGTAAATCATCACTATATATTTAACTTTATGGATTTTTTTTAAACAGCGTTTTGCACGACCATAGTGAATATTGCATCTGATGGAATATTCTTACACTGACGACGGATGTTTTTACAATGCTTCACCTCGTTGACGAGATGTCATACACTGATGGAATGTCCATTCTTAAAATATGAATATTGCATCTTTGTATTTTCGAAGATTTACAAATCACACTAAAATCCATGACTTATCCATGACGTACATACTAAACATATTTAAATTTATGACTTGTCTATATCACTTAATTATAACCTAATTAAAGTAAATTAATTAGATCCTCCCGGTTTCTTTCAACATCTGTCAAAACTATCTGACCCATAACGTGCTATACACCATTAAAAAATGTATTAACGTGAATATGATCGAAATCTTCATGTATCACTTTTTTTATAATCTTGAAAAAAGCATACCTCTACGATATTTAATCTTCCAAATCATTAACCATCTCAATCTTTTAATGTGGCCTTAATGACAAGCATTTGAGCACATATAAAAGCTAATACAGATGCATATGTTACAATTCGTATCATGTATTAGGCAAAACGCAATCCAATGAGGTTTTTAATAAAGGAACAAGGGTTTTCTAATCACCAACTTCTTTTAAGATCATATTCTTGAACGTTTGTACTTAACGTGTAGTTCATTCTTTAATTTGTATCTTAGAACCATGGAGAGTATATATTGTGGATTCAATTCACAACTCATGGATATGGAATCTTATTTTTGTACAACAGACGCATAAAGAAACTTCAAACGATGACGGAAAATTTCTATATTTGACTAAAACAAATATAGAGAGGTAAGTTGATAGGCATATTGTACAGGCATCACGTTCGCATGCAAAGTACAAGAAGAGAGTGCACATGTACCTCTACTCAATTGGTATATCATGAAAGCAACAACGACAACACAAAATCTAGGGTAGTAGCATGCAACAATAAAGAGGTACTAGCATAAGAGAAGAGGAGAAGAGACGGTTCTAATAGTGTAAGTAGGCTATTAAAGGAGTTTTAGAGATAGGATCATCTGATGTAATGGGTTTTGAAGGATATGGGAGAATCTTTAAGAGCATCACGGAAGCATGAGGATCGTAACATATACGATCGAGAGCGACTAGCCGCATTAGTTGCTCGATGCAGTGGAATTTAAAAATTTAATCGATGAAACCACATGATGAATAACACTTCTTGGATCATTTCATCTAACCATATAATAGATAAAGGAATACCTCTTGTAACATGGTTGTTAACGAGCCTCTAAGAGAAGAGACCTCCTGTCTCAAGTCCGATCCGTCGGAGGAGATGCTTGCGAGCGTGGAGATGAGTCGTGTGCTTCTTGCAATCCAAGTCGATGATCCAAGCAATGGATCTCCTAATCTCATCTCACGAGATCGAACGCCTTCTTCACGAGCGAGATGACCAAAGAAGATGAAGATCCAAGAGTCGTTGAAGCGGTAGCGCACAACGATGTGTCGACGGAGGCGACCTTCTTTGTATAAGAGGAGTGAACGGCCACTCAATGAGAAGGAGAAGGCTTAGCATGAGAATGAGAGAGAGAGAGAGTTGTTGAAGTTCTAACTTGAAGAGCAAGGGGGCCTCTTCTTATATAGAGTTTTGGGAGTCCATGAATCTCAATCCATGAAACAAACTCAATGGATGAGACTGATTTGTATTTCTTTCAATGGCCATGATATTATTGTAAAAAATACAATAATAATTAATTTAAATTAAATTAATATATATATATATATATCGAAAAATCAATATAATTAATTTCAAATCTTGATTAATTAATCTTGGAGATAACGAGAAGATTGACATCCCCTAAAATGGGGGTGGCCACCCTACTCCTACTCCTAATGGAGATTGGTGGTTGTCCACTCTCTTGAGGTGGAATAGGTCTATCTCCTCAATATCTCATGAGATCTCATTATCTCATGAGATCTCATTATCTCATGGGATCTCATTATCTCATAATATCTCTAAGATTATCTCACAAAAATTATCTTGTGAAAAAATTACCATCACGCCATTGGAAATAAGTGGATCTCATTCACAATCCAAAATAAAATGTAAATTATATTTTCTATTAATTATCCAATGTGAATCAAGTTCACATCAATAATTAATCAACAAATATAAATCACAATAGTCTCTCTCTAATATACTATAAATCACATTTATAATATACATGAATAATTGGATGGTGTTATTTATATTATTCATATTCATAATAATTAAATCATATTTATTTATATTGGATCATCATTCTCAGCATTCAAATAACATGAATCAAATTCACATTACGCATGATAATAAATAACATTTAATTATTTATTTCTCATTGCTTATATATAATTCAACAATAGAATTATTCTTGAACTCTTTCAAGAATAATGCGTCTTCTCAACAGATACTTGGAGATAAGGACATGGCGATTGTATTGTTCCACGTATAGTGACTTGGATGTTGAGATCACATCCCAAATCTAGATCTCACAGACCTCTCATAGATGCTTTATAAAATCAAGACCGCAAATCTAATCTTCTCATTGCATCTGAATCTCATTCAGATCAATGTCCAATACTTGGACCAAGATTGGATTACTTCTCTACTGAGAGCAGTCGCTACAATCCAGACATGTTTCATCACTCCCTCGGAATGGAAGCGTCATGGTTATACAATCGTTTACGATTACATCACCCTGAAGTATTCCTAATACCTATAAATCATGCTTACTGGAAGACTTATGATAAACCCAAAGATATAGATCAATTTTACACTGTCATTGTTAGGGTTTCATCATCAAGTTTCTCACTCTTGGTTATTGGGAGTTGGTATCGATCATATGCTTTTCAAAAGCATATATCATACCTTCAAATTCTTGTCATGCTTCCAAAGCACGATGACCATGCATGGAATTTGATCAATCCCAATACCTCATGAGTGAGCTCATGTCTTCTGGTTCACAAGTGAACATGTATGATCCCTTTGAGAGATTGTATTACTCATATGCCCTCATATGCACACCTGCTCGCCAGTGTCTAGTCCTTGGTTAGGTCATCAACCTATTGGTCGGCCAAATGTACACACTCAGACATATAGCAACACATTTATCTTCGGTCAGAGGATGTGTGCCTATATCGTGACAGTATACAAAATAGGACTTTAATTATCTCGATCTCGTTAAGTCAACTCTTTGACCTAACTAATCCGATGCCTTTGAATCTCTATTCCCATGTAGATTACCTGCATTAGGAGGTCAATCAGATATTAGCCTACTGAGAAAATATTGGCATTTCCTACTCATGCTGGAGATCATCTCTTAACAATCATTTGATGGTGTTTTATGAGTCCTCAATCTAACTCCTTAGATATTCATCCAAGCACCAACCTATATGATTTAATTATTGAATCAATAGTTGTATGATCATTAAGACGGCCATGGTACATAACCTCAATTTATAGAGGGACCTATAGTGCATTCATTCATTTATTCTCATAAACTGAGTGAAAAGAATCAATAACTTTTATTGATAAATCTAATATTACAATAACATTTATTGCAGGAATGGTTCATTTCGGGCTCACATGGCTAACAATCTCCCAATATCCCTCAAAACCATTCATGTACAATCCTTAAACCCATACTCATTACATGTTGGTCGAAAACCTTCATGTATTAAAGGTTTGATAAGATGATCAACAACATTGCTGGTTGAGGCCACCTTAGTGTTGATGATGATGTTACCACGCTTTTGAATATCCAAATGATGTGGTATTTCATTTCCACGTGCTTGCTCCTCAAGCACATCACAGAAGCGTGAGCGTCGTATCGAATATGATGTAGAACGACTAGTCGCACTAGTTGTTCTATGCAGTGGAATTTAAAAATTTTCATGCGATGAAACCACATGATCCAAGAACGATTCTCGGATCGTTTCATCTAGAACCACAACAAGTATAAAGGAATACCTCTTGCAGCGTGGTTGATCGAGTCTCTATGAAAAGAGACCTCCTGATCGTTGGAGAAGACGCTTGCAAGCGCGGGGATGAGTCGCGTAATCCTCGCAATCAACAAGTTGATCCAAACACGGTGAACTCCCGATCTCGTCGTACGAGATCGAACACCTTCTTCACGAGTGTAGCACTCCAAAGAAGATGGAAAACTGTAGAACGTCGAAACGGCGACGCGGTGGCGAAGCGACGACGGCTTTATTCTCTAGGGTACGGTGGATGGCCACCAAGAAGAAGAGGGAGAGAGTTGGCGTGTGGAAGGGAGAGAGAGAGAGATGTGCTTCAAAAGCATAACCCTAGAGAGCATGGTATGCCTTTCTATTTATAGGGTTTTGGGATCCATGGATCTCAATCCATGGGATACATAAAATCAATGGATGAGATTGATTTATGTTCAATTCAATGGTCAAGATTGTTGTTGGTAAAAGCCAAAAATTAATAACTTAATTTAGATCAAATATATATTGACAAATCAAATACAATTTAATCCTAAATTAAATCAATCAAAAAAAGGAGATAATCAACATGGAGATTGCATCTCCCAAGGAATATGGTGGACGACCACCAATTCCATATTGGACTTGGTAGCCGTCCACTTGTTTCCAAGTGGGGAGCAATCTCATGAAATCTCATGAGATTGCAAATCTCCATGGAAATTTTTATTATTTAATCCAACAATTTTTGTTGTGATTTATTCTTCAAAAATAATTCATAATTAATTTTGAGAATATTGCAATCTTACCATCGGAATTTTGTGAATCACATTCACAACCCAAAACAAAATATAATTTACATTTTCAATTAATTACACAATGTGTATCCAATACACATCAATAATTAATTGACAAATATAAATCATAATTAGCTCTCTCTAATACATTATAAATCACATTTATAATATATTATGTATAATTGGATATTGCTATCCACAATAATTAAATCACATTTAATTATATTGGATAATTTCCACAAACATCAAGATAATTAAATCATATTTAATTATCAATTTCTCAATGCTTAAATATAATTCAATCATGAAATTATCCTCAAACACTTTCAAGAGTAATGTGATTTCTCCGCAGATACTTGGAGATAAGGACAGGGAGATTGCATTGTTCTACGTATAGTGACTTGGATGTTGAGATATCACATCTCAAATCCAGATCTCAGGGACCTCCCACAGATGCTTGATTAAATCAAGACCGTAGACCTAATCTTCTCATTGCATCTGAATCTCATTCAGATCAATGTTCAATATGTACACTAAGATTAGATCACTTCTCTACTGAGAGGAGTCACTAAAATCCAAACTTGTTTCATCACTCCCTCGGAATGAAAGCATCATGGTTATACAATCGTTTATGATCACAACACCCCCAGGTATTCCCAACACCTGTACATCCTACATACTGGAAGACCTATGATCATTCTGAAGATATAGATCACTTTTACACTGTCATCTTCAGGGTTTGATAATTAAGTTTCTCAATCTTGGTCATTGGGAATTGGTATAGATCATATGCTTTCCCAAAGCATATATCTTACCTTTAAATTCATGTCATGCTTCCAAAGCATGACGACCATGCATGGAATTTGATCAGTCCCAATACCCCATGAGTGAGCTCATGTCTTCCGGTTCATATGTGAACATGTATGATCCCTTTGAGAGATCGTATTACCCATATGTCCTTACATGCACACCAGCTCGCCAGTGTATAGACATTGGCTAGGTCATCAACCTATTGGTCTGCCAAATGTAACCACTCAGACATATAGAACCACATCTGTCTCTGGTCAGAGGATGCATGCCTATGCTATGACAGTATTCAACATAGGTCTTTGGTTATCTCGATCTCGTTAAGTCAACCCATTGACTCAACTAATCTGACACCTCCGAATCACTATTCCCATGCAGAGGACCTGCATCAAGAGGTCGGTCAGATATCAACCATATGAGAAAGGATTAACATCTCCTACTCAGACTGGAGATCATCACTTAACAATCATTTGATGATGCTTGATGAGTCCCCTATCTAACTCCTTAGATATTCATCCAAGCATTAGCTTCTATGATTCAATTAATGAATCAACATCTGTATGATTATCAAGTTGGCCATGGTACATAATCCTTATTGTACAGAGGGACCTTATAGTGAATTCGTTCATTCAATCTCAGAAAGGGAGTGAAAAATAATCAATAACTTTTATTGATAAATCATTTATTACAATAACATTTATTACGGAAATGGTTCGCCTCGGGCTTACATTGCTAACAATCTCCCACTACACCTCAGAACCATTCAAGAACAATCCTAAAACCCATACTCATTACATGCTGATCGAAAACCTTCTGTGTCAGAGGTTTGGTAAGAGGATCATCAACGTTGTCGGCAGAGGCCACCTTGGTGATGATGATGTCACCATATTTTTGAATCTCTCGAATGATGTGGTATTTCCTTTCCATGTGCTTGCTCTTCTGATGCCATCTAGGATCCTTTTTCCTGGGCAATGGCTCCCATGTTATCGCAGAGTAGAGGGATGGGAGTATCAGAGGAAACTACGTCAAGCTCCAAGATGAACTTGCGCAACCACACCACCTCCTTTGCAACATCTGATGCAGCAATGTACTCGACTTCTGTTGTTGAATCTACTGTAGTGTCCTGACACTTGCTTCTCCAGCTCACAACACCACCGTTCAACATGAATACGAACCCTGATGTCGACTTTCGATCATCAATATCCGATTGGAAGTCAGAATCGATATATCCCAAGACTTGAAGATCACCATCTCCATAGATCAAGATGTAATCTTGCATTTGTCTCAGATATTTGAATATGTTCTTTACTGCATTCCAGTGTTGTTCTCCATAGCAGGATTGGTAACGACTTACCATTCCCACTGCATGGCAGATATCTGGCCTAGTACACATCATGGCGTACATTAAGCTTCCTACGGCTGATGCATAAGGGCATACGACCATGGCTTTCTTTTCCTCAACAGTTTGAGGAGCCATCCACTTTAGACAGGTGGATACCATGTCTTAAGGGGAGGAAACCTTTCTTGGAACTATCCATACGAAATCGTTCAAGAATCTTCTTAATGTACCCATGCTGTGACAATCCCAATATCCTCTTTTCTCGGTTCCTGAACAATTTCAGGCCTAAGATGTAAGAGGCTTCTCTAAGATCTTTCATCTCAAAGGTATGGGATAACCAAATTTTCACAGTAATCATCATCCATGTATCATTCCCAATATAAGGATGTCATCTACGTAAAGCGTGATGAACACAATGGTGCTCCCACTAAGCTTCTTGTACACACATGGTTCATAAGGATTCTGCAAAAATCATAACTATGGTTTCGTCAAATCTGATGTTCCAGCTACGAGAAGCTTACCTGAGCCCATAGATGGATTTCTTCAGCTTGCATACTTTGCCATCCTCTGTAATGTAGCCCTGGGGCTACTCCATATAGATATCCTCCTCGAGGTATCCATTGAGGAAAGCCGTCTTGACGTTCTGCCAGATATCACAGTCAAGATATGCAGCAATAGCTAGCAGTGTCCTGATGGATTTAAGCATAGCCACAGGAGAGAATCTCTCATCGTAGTCGATGTCTTGTCTCTGTGTGTATCCCTTGGCAACGAGCCGTGCCTTGAAAGTCTCTACTTTCCCATCAGGTCCCCTCTTTCACTTGAAGATCCATTTATACCCAATGGGTTTTACCCCTTTAGGTGGATCCTCCAGGGTCCATACACCATTCTTATGCATGGAGTCAAAATCTGATTGATGAACGTGAAATTCACCTCTTTAATAATCGATAATTGTAGTATAGGAGAGAATTTCGGTCGATCAAAATACCACAATCATTGAATGTTGTGGAGTATTTTTACTTGGCAAGTTTACCAAGGTTGAACACTGGGAACGGTGATTCCTAGTTGCGTGGTTTAAATCAAATAAAATAATTAATCAATGCTTGAATAATTTCTATGTTGAGAAAAATATATAATGCAAGGATGAAAATGTGATGCAAGGAGAATAACCTAGGAGATTATGCCCCGGATCTGTGATTTCAAACGTATTAAATCCTTCAAAAATATGATCAGCAAATCCTCAAAATCACAGCACATATCAAAAGAAATTATGTCCAGAAATAATTATCAAAATAAATCCAGCAGCAGGCAGAAGGAGAATAATACTGAGAGACAATCCTGCAATTTATTTGGATAAGACAAATAACTATATTTATAAATCATTACTTTCTGATCAAAGCCTCAATAAAATTATCCTGTAAAAGAATGAGAGATCAATGTTTATCCTTCAAAAGAGCACCCCTGTGTAAATTGATTCATCAATGCAATACAAATATGTCAAACTTTAGCCTGCAAGAGTCAACTGAGATCCTCAAAGAATAATTATCGATAAACCACCTCAGATCTGTTCACAAAAGCTTAAATGGTAGAGCATGAAAAGATCTTCAAAATGACATATTATATGCTAAAAACGGGGTTCGTACGAAAAAGATATGCTAAAATGAAATCCCAGGGACTAAAATGTAAATAGAATAAAGTTTTTCTAGCAAAGAGGTCCCTGGAGGGGCTTATCTGTAATTTCAAAAAGTCGACGGGGCCCTTTTGTAATTTACCCCTAGTGGGGGTCTTTCTACAGTATCTGAAACGTCAAGGGGTCTTTGTGCAATTTTTCCATGCGCACGTGCGTTGCACGTGCGCCATGAGGCTTGGTGGCGGACGTTGAGGTTCGGGCGGCCGACCGAACCTGAGGTTCGGACCCCAGGCGCAGGCTCGGGGGGCGAGGCGCAAGAACGAGGGCCGGAGCCTACTGGCGACGACTGGTGCTTCGGGGGCCCCGAGCCTCGAGGTTGGGGCCGAGGTTGGGGGGGGGGGGAGGGCGCGTGGCTGCTTGTGGACCATCGGATCAAGGGCCACGCCTGATCTGACGGCAGTTGGAGGCTGCAAAATTGGCAGTCGGGGCGGCGGCTGTCACGGGCCCAGGTGGTGGTGGGCGAAGGGCCAGGACGCAGAGGAGGCGGGCGGAGGTGGAGCCTGGGCCAGGCAAGGCGAAGTCGCGCAAGGTGGTGGAGGAGCTTGGCCCTTGCCGGGGTGGAGGGCGGCGAAGTCGATGGCGAGGGTGGCGTTGGCTGCTGAGTGAGAGGGGAAGCTCGGCTAACACACGATCGAGCGGTGGAAGGCTCGATGGGGGAGGAGGCGCTGCGCGAGCGGTTGCGAGGCGGAGGGCGAGAGGTGCGAGGCAGTGGGCGAGAGGTGCGAGGCGGAGGAGCTGCTCTTCGGTAGAACACCTGCAGGTTAGCAAAATCGAGCGAAAAAAAATCGACGGGAATGGTCGGGGGTAGACAAAGGAGAGCTCGGAGCGGAGCTCCGACCTTTGCGAGGTCAGAGATGGAGGGGGCTGATGAAGCCACTACTCGGCCAGGAGATGGCTGAGGATCTCACCGTTGTCTTCTCGTCTTCGACGGTACAGTCGTCCTACACAGCTATCACCTACTAGGATTACGTCCGGAAAGGGAAGTCTGGAAAAGGTTGGATGGAGAGGAAGGACGGCGAGGGGGTGGTTTTATAGGAGAGGAAGAGGAGACTTTACGGCGAGGGGAAGAGGACTGGCCGGGGTCGTGGGCGGCGATGGATGGAGGAGGAACGGCTGAGGGAGGAAGGGGAAGGGGAGGGGGTGGGGTGGTCACGTGCCACGCACGTGCACGTGGGAGAGGGAGGCGGCACATGCGTGGCACGTGCGAGAGGAGAAAGGGGGCGGCAGGTGGGGGTGCTACGTGGCACGCCCCGGAGCTGCCACGTGGCATCCAAAAAAATTTCGAATTTAAAGAGGGGAAAAGAAGTAACAGCGGACCTCGGATCGAAAAATTTCCTTCACGAAAGTTGTTCGTCTCGACGAGATCTATAACTGCCGTGAAGGACCCGTGAGCAAAAGAGGTCATCCGTGTGAAGTGGACTTTTTGGTGGTTTTCCATGTGTATAGAAAACCGAATTTTAGGGGTTTTGTAATTCTTTGGTGGTTTTAGAGAGGATAAAAATTTAGAAAAATTACTATAAAATACAAGAAAATATTTACACACTAATCTAATTTTTTTGGAGTTTTAATAAATAAGAAAATAGGGAAATAAAATAGAAATTAGAAACACACAACTTTTGTACAGACCGATAACGATCACTTGGACTCGGTCAGTTTCTTTGATTTCAGTTTTAATCTGGATTTGGATTTTTATGTCGCTTAATAAAACTTTCATCAAAGAACAATAATGAAGAAGAAATAAAATTAAAAGGATTAATTATGTACATAAAAACTCAGGTCAAAAATAGCAAAAAGTTAAGATGCGCAAAAGAGGCCCAAATCCCAACTTTCACAAATGAGCTCCGAATTTTACGAAATTGGGCTTGTTTTGAAGGTATTTGAAAATGGAATACTTTAAAAGTGATTAGACCAAAATCGGACACTGTATATGGGAGATATGCTAATTTTAGTCTATGAAATCAGACTTTGGAATTATTTGACACTTATTGAAGTTACTAATTTTTTGTATTTTTTATTTAATAAGGTTAGTAATATCTACATAATGGAGGTGATTTTGGGTCAATCGGAGTTAGGATGAATTATTTATAATTGTGATAAGTTAGTGGCTTTTTGGGCTAATTTACACTTGGAATTTTTAATGCAATTATGCATGATGAAATGCGGATATTATTTACACATGTATGAATGCTTATGATGCTTTGTTAATGATTAGATGCATATGAATGTTGGGGAACATAGCCTAAATGACCAATTTTAGCATGATGAATATGGGTTTCTTCATACCCCTATACTTAGACCATGCTCGTCCCCGAGCATGAATGAATGGATGACTTAGTTGAATACATCCCTAACTGTGCATGTGAATTTTCAAGGCTCAATTCATAGAGGACTCTTAATTTGAGTGATCCTAAAATTCTGGGCTCAACAAAGCTTTAATCAAAAGGAATCCAACTTCTCTAATTTCAGACTCTCTATTTGTACATATAGTATAAGGATATGATTCTTAGTGTACTGCATTCATGAGAGTCAAGTCGAGACATCACCCAAAGTTCCAATCCAAGAGACTCTCCTCTAGACCTAATCCTCAACACTAGGGAATAAGTCTATCCTTGCTTCAGTCAACCGTCTCATTAGTTTGTCTGGCTTGAAAATGTAGATGGACGGCCAGATGATGGAGGGCATAGGATTGTGTCTAATTTTCTCTTCCTCACATTGGAACAAGGGGTCTCTCGAGTGCCTTTTTACTCAACACATGCAATTTTTTAGCTTTGTTGATCAATGTGTCCGTCAAGAGAATTTGAAGTCGTCTGCACTTGTTTTTCTGGGAGTACACCGGGGTGTGTCTCTTTTGAGTATCTAAGATACCTTCGACACCCAGACTTGTAGCATTTACGATGCAGAGCCCTTTTTTGGTTTCAGTCCGACTCCTTGGTCCTAATTAGCACTTGGTCCAAGTGGACACTTTGAAAATGTTTGGGAGCGCTCGTCGTTGGTGGAAGCTCATTTGAAATTTGACTTTGGATGATAGAGCTTTTCTTTGACATTTCTTTTTCTTTTCTTTCGTTGGCTAGCTCCACTTCTTTTACCAAAAGTTGGCGCACACTGATCAACAATTTTCATTAAGTTTCATCACACCCTGGTACTTAGGTCATTTATCAAAGAGATAGCATATGAATCTTGTTCACATACTGGCTAGGGTATTGCTGACACTCAGGTTTTCTGCAGCCTTCATTAACTTTATCCCATCCTCGAGCATCATTAGATCGGATCTAAACTCAAATCTCTAGTCTTAGTTCCTCAAGTGATATATCAACTCATCTCATCAATCATGCAGTTGTGGAAGTGATTTGTGTTGATCATATTCTTTGAAGGTAGAGATGTAGAGTGCAATATAGCGCTCAAATCTTTCAAACTAGGGAAGTGTGGATTATTAAGTTCAAAAACCCTAATGACTAAGGCAGGCTAACTCAGAATCTCAAGATTTCAGAAATCGAGTGTCCTAAAAAATCCTCAAGCCTTGAGTGATAGTGAATGTGTCAGGAATATATCAACCAAGGAATGCATGAAATGCTTGATGAAATGCAAGACCATGATTGATTTTTTTGTTTGTTTGTTTTTTAGAAACAAGTATTACACACACAATAAACACTACTTGTACCCATCTCCGATGTTAGATGAAAACGATTAAAGTACGAGCTATGGATAAAATAGGTAAAATATATACAAACACCCCCCTATACTTAGCTTGTGCTATGCCCCCATGGCACAAAGTGAAAAGTTGACATAGCTTGTACGCAGTATAGATGGGTCAATAAAAGAAGAGAAATGATGTATAAACAATGAAATCGGTCCCCTAAGTATTGGTGGATCGAGAGCTGGTAGATGGATATACAGAAGAGTGTAGGTTCCAGAGAGGTGGTCTATCTGGGCAGATCAAATCTTTCGTCAAAATCTATGCCCTGAGTGAAGGAGATCTGTTCAACTTGTACTAATTGTTTGTTGGATTCGACAAAATGTTTAAGCAGCTGACCGTTGACTATAGATGTTTGCGTGTTATCTAAACAGTCTCTGAGATCTCAATACTCCCATTATTGTGTACCTCTCTTACAATGAAGGGTCCCCTCCATTTTGATTTCAATTTACCTTTGAAAATTTTCAATTTTTCATTAAATAATCAGACTTTCTACTCTGGGACAAAGATCTTTGTTCGAATGTTCTTGTCATGCCATCTTTTTACTTTGTCCTTGTAAATGGTGTTGTTTTCATAAGCATGATTTCGGATTTTAGATAGTTCATTCAAATCCATCTCTCGGTTCTTCTTTCCTTGGTGACAGTTCCAATTAATCTTTTTGATTGCCCATTCCGATTTATGCACAAGTTCTACAGGCAAATGGCATGGCTTTCGATATACCATTCGAAATGGGGAGGTGCCCAATGGGGTCTTATAAGCCGTCCGGTAAGCTCATAGAACTTGGTCCAGGAGTTGGGACCAGTTCTTCCTGTTAGGGCGGACGAGCTTCTGTAAAATTCCTTTAACCTCCCTGTTTGATACCTCCACCATGCCATTGGATTGTGGATGGTAAGGAGCAGCGACACGGTGCTCGATGTCGTATTCTTAGTCAACTTCTTCACCTCCCGATTGACAAAGTGGCTTCCCCCATCAGATATTAAAACTTTTGGAATTCCAAACCTCGAAATAATATTATCTTTCAAAAACTTGCAAACAATTTTGCTATCTGCTGCTTGATGAAGCCACATTTCATCATCTTTATTCTATCATTTTGGCATCAAAACCCTAGCAAATGCGTGTAGATAGCATTAAATCCATCATCTTAGCATTCATGCATGTGCATCCAAATAGTGTATAAAATAGTGCAAATAAAGCCAAAAATATAGAATAAATAAAAGAAAAGAAAAAGAATAAAATATTGTAAATATTTTATGACCCAAAACCCCGAGACCTAGGCATCTTGATGAATAGGTCGACAAGGAATAAAGTAGGGGGAGATAAGGGCCAGAATACACTAAATTCCCCTTTGATTTAATTCATTCTTTATTCATTTTGGGACCTATTTTTGGTTCCACTTTTTATATATCAAATAAAGAAACTTTGTACATGAAAATTGTAGATAATTAAATAAATAAAAATACAAAATTGATTTCACTGAAAAATAATGTACAGATAAAAAGTTATGGTCTAAATAAAATTCTAAACTCCAACTTCTCAGACCTGTATCTTGGAAATAAAAACTCGAAATGTACCAAACTCACTTTAATGTATATAGCTTAAAATAATCTATTTAATGGAGGTGGTTTCGTATTTTTCGGAGTTACGGTTTGAAAGTTGAGTTTTGGACCCTACTTGTATACTTGTATAGATTAAAATATTCAATTTATTATTTATTCATTATTTTCTTAATTTTATATTTTTATAATTTTGTAAATATTACTTATAATATATTTGTACATTAAAATCAGAATTAAAATGCAAGATAAATTCAAATAAAATACTTGTATATTCTATACATAGGTATTATACCTATACTCATACCTGTATAAACTATACTTATATTTTATTTAATATACAAAACACATCAGAAAAATAAAACAAAAATATATTTGTATGTATAAAAGTATTTTATGATTTTATAAAATACTAAATAAAAATAGATTAATTAAAATCACAAAATAAAAATAAAAGAATAAAATATGTAGATATCATACCTATAAAGGGTATAAAAGTAAACTTGTAAAAATATACCTCATAAAAATAATTTAAAATCAGAATAAAATACTATATAAAATAATAAATAATTTTTATTTAATAAGCTAAAATTAAATAATTCATTTTCTATTTTTAAATAATTTTACAAAACATTTTCCCAGGGTTTTTCCTGGTTGGTCCACGTGGACCAACCAGGAGGGTCCGAGAGTTGACTGGCAGGTCAACTCTTTGACCCGCCCCATGTGGCTCTGACGGCCGTGGTTTTTCCCTCGATTCGCCCGATTTTTGGAGCTCGAACCTTTCATCCTTTCATGTCGCGCTCTTCTTGACTTTTCATCCTCTAGGATAGAGGATGCTCGCCCTATGTTATTCTCGGGCTGTGGATCGCTTCTGCGCCTTGTGCGCATCGATCTATGTTCCCTGTCCGTCAATCCAATAAAAGGGAAGCCTTGACTTACATTCAAATTTGAACCCCATTCTTTGGTCTTTCGTCCCCATTTCAACCAGCCTTAGCTCCCTGGAGGTGACAGCTCCAGTTTGGCATCGTCAAGGCGGCGACGCGACGAAGATCTGGGTGTTCCATCCCCCACCTCCGGTGACCTTCCCGTCGAGGTACTTTCAACCTCGGGTACCCCCCTTGAGGTGTTCATTTTCTTCTTTTTCGCTCCCTTATCATTCTCTATAGCTTTAGGATCACTTAGCCATCGTCATCTCCTATTTCCATCATATATATCGCACCATCGCCACCCTCGCCGGAGCGCTCCTCGGGCTACGGCTTCCAACCTCGCTTTCGCCGTCACCCACCACCATTTACGTCGCAAACCGTCGAGGCACTTTGCCCTCGACGGTGTCACCATTCCTTGCAGGTCCTTGGAGCGTTAAGAGCACCTGGAGGCGATTTTAGATCTCGTCGGAGATACCTGGGCCCACCTCTTCTTCTCCGACGTCGCGGAGGAGCCCAGGGGGTCTCAGCACGTTTTGAAGCCCCCAGCCTTGAAGAAGACGGACCACAGGAAGTATTTTGGGCCCCTCACGAGCTTCAGTCCATGCCGGGAGGGAGGCGCTATCACCGGAGGAAGGTCGCCACGGCGGACCTTCTTCCCCTGTTCGTCCACCACCCGTCTCTGTCGTCCGATCAAAGGCATCCGCCCAGGAGAGCAGCAGCCGTAGGATCCTTCGTCCCTCAGTCGTTGATCGCCGTCCGCTCGATCTAATCCAGGCCGTCCACATGCGAACCGTCATCGCTCGTAGGGGTGCGGACACGTGGCCAAGTGACGCTTCATCCGTCGTCCGTGCCCGCCTATAGCCTTGGGTATTTTGCGATTCCACCCCAGGCGTTTTTGTAATTTATTTTATAACAATGAAACTTTTATCAACAGCGTTAATATTTTTGTAATATTTATGTTTAGGCCCTCGAACTTTTAGTATTTGCAAGTAGGTCCTCGGCCATGTCACCTCACGTAACCTGTTCACGTGAGGCGCGGGGCTTTTGCAGCGAGGCCCTCAGCCATTGTTGCATTTCTTTTCAGTACCCGAATTTTTGAATTAAGTGTAAAAGTTTTGGAAATATTGCAACTTAGCCCCCAAGGTTTTTGATATTACAGATAGGTCCCTCCCAAGCGCGTGCCAATCACGCGCCCTGGTGGGTTATTTGCAGGAAACCCTCCCAGGTTTGGATATTTGTACTTGGTTCATTAAATTGCATATTTAGTGTTATATTTTGTTGAAAAATGCACTTTGGCCCTGGATGTTTACTTATTTGCACTTATGCCCTTGCTAGTAGGGTAGTTTCTTGATGTTGTCTTTATTTAATTAGTGCATCATTTTAACTCGAAAAATTCTAAAAAAAATAGCATAGGCTCTTGTTGACTTGCTCATCCACGCCATATTTTTGCATTGCATTTTTGTTGCATTTCCATATTTATTAAAAATCAAAAACATGCATTTTTCCTACTTTTTGCATTAGAAAATCCATAAAAATTATAAAAACGTTTTGAAAAATTACAAAAAAATATATACTTTTGCTTGTTTTATTATATTTTAGTGTCAGTCCAAAAACCACTAAAATTTTCAAAACGAAAACCTTAAAAAATAGAAAATACTAAAAACTTCAAAAAAATCTAAAAATTATAGAAAATCCTAAAAATATAAACTCAGGTCCTGTAGATTCTCTATTCTTTTATCTTTTATTTAAAAGTAATTTGGAAAGATTTTTGTCACTGTTTGATATTTTTCATTCCCGTTTTGATTTCGGCCAGTAGCTTATTCACTGTTTTCCCTTATTTTTGACTTTAAAAATTCCAAAAACATTCTGAAAATTCCCCAAAAATTTAAAAACATCTTAAAATTATAAAAAGACCAAAAACATTTTATTCCCTGATTTTTGCCTATTTGTACCTATTTTTATAAATACCTTATCCTTTCTTTCCTTATATTGTATATATATTCTCTTATTAAAACAAAAGAAAGA